>VIRR01000506.1:0-12968 GCA_008638375.1 Nyssa sinensis | reverse complement strand
AGGGAAAAAGAGAAGAAGAGCAGGGAAGGAGAGGTGATCTTAGACTCAACTTTCTTGTTGAGTTCCCTACAGAATTAAGCGATGAACGCCGCTCCAATGTTGTTGGAATTCTTACAAATAGTTCTTGATGATTAATTAAGATTTTATTTTCATGTTTTTCTTATGTTCTTTAGATTGGATTAAATGTTAGATTTAGACAGTCAATTATGTATAGTGGTAGACATGTGAGATGATATACATCTGATTTAAATTGGGAGTTGTGTGTGTGTGTGTATGTATATGCTTTGAGCTAAAACTTCATCCTTGTCCATGTCTAGCAGCTTATCTTTTTCACATCCAACAACCATAAGGCTTAAGGAGAACTTGATGCTTTATCGAAGGTGTCTGGGGTTTGATTTGAACCAGGAGTTATGTATGTGTGTGTGTGTATATATATATATCCATGTTTAGCAGCTTATCTTTTCACATAGATGGCTTTTGATCCAGATAATGATGGAACCTGCATTAGCTTCAGCATCAACAATAAAGTAATTAAAGGATCTAAATTGTAATCTTATGCTAGTGGAATCCTAATTAAATGAAAATGGCTTCACAATAGAGTTTTGTTCGCATGACTAAACAGGGAAAAACTTTAGAAAAGGAGCATACCTCAGGGCTAGAGTGAAATTTGCTGAGCAGAGTAACATGAGAATGTATGTTAGGAGAGTACAATAAGATATCATGAATATAGACCAGAGCATTTGACAAGGGAAGACTCAACTTTTAGTCTAGGATGAGAATAATGGTATTACTTTTCTTCAAGGTCTTGCTCTACTAAGATCAACATAGTAAACACAAAAGGCCAAAGCAGCCAACAAAGGGTCAGACATGGAAACACACAAACAACAGGGGAATTCCTCCCACTCAACTAAACTCAACAAAGTCATATACCAATTATTGGTTGGTTACACAATCTTGTTTCGCCATTTTTCTCTATTTAAGAACATTCTCTCAGTTTGACCACATTTTATCAATTCAATAGGGGGAATGCCTCCCACTAACTACCCAAAAGCAACACAGGACAGAGACAACCCAACCGAAAAAAACAGAGGTAAAGAAAACCAGCTAAACTCTGAAAGAGTCTGTTAAACCAAAACTCATAGAAACCTCCCAGTTCTGATAGGTGTTGGTAATGCCCCTTCATCTAGCACCTTTGAACCTTATAGCAAAGGTGCTGTCTTTAACAATTTGCTCTGCCCCTCCATCTAGTACAACAAATCAACATAGCAAAACCAAAAGGCCAAAGCAGCCAAAAAAGGGCTAAGCCAACAAAACACAGAAAACAACAGGGGAATGCGTTCCACTAACTAAATCAGCCGACGGGTAAATCAGCTAATTACCTGGAAAAAAAATTAAAATTTACCCCAAAAAAATACTAAATCAGCCAAACACAAGCAAAAAAACAGATCAAAGATTTCCTAGAGCTGCAGAGACAAAAGTTAAAAGGAGATGCAAGACAAATCTCCAAGAGGAAGGGACCAAGGAAAACCAGCTAAACCAAAACTCATGGAAACCTTCCAATTCTGATACGTGTTGGTTATGCCCCTCCATCTAGCAGCTTTGGACCTTAAAGCAAAGGTGATATGTTTAACAATTTGCTCCATCAACCTACTATGATGCCAAAATTTTTTGGCATGAACCAGATCTATTCATAAACCCAACAAATGATATCTTGTCCTATGACAGGATGTTACTTTTTTATTTTTTAAAAATAAATATTATGTTCAAAAGATAGGATATTATTGAATTGAGTCCATGAACAAGGTCCATGCAAAAACTTTTCCTATGATGCCACTCATAATTCGTCATGTTTCTCTTGTGCCAAAGATGAGGTCAGGCAAACTTCCTAGTATTCTTTAGGATTCCCCTTTTGGCTAAGATCAAGTTATTAATCTCTCTGCAAGAATCATTTTCTTAAAACTCAATTACTTGAATCACATGACCTTGTAGTGCAACTGAGCAAGAAGCAAGCCCCACTTTAGCTACTCGCCTATACACACACCAATTACATATTATATATCTATATTAATAATATTATAATTATTATTATCTTATTCTTCACTAGAAATTATATTACATCTCTTTCTTCTGTGGTATGGGTCCCCAAGCACAAGGGTTAAATGCCTGATAAGACATTGCAAATTCTAATAAAGAATTCAGGATCCATCAATTGATATTTCACTAGATAAACATCATCTTCTCAATCAACTAATAATAATAATAAATTTGCTTTATATATATATATATATATATATATATATATATATATATACACACACACGCATGCTACCAATACTTGTCAAGGAAAAGAGCAAGTAAATTAGGAAAACAAAGCACTGATTCTGATTTTGGCAAATTGTAATTTGTAAGTTAAATGAATCAACGTGAACTAGGGAGACGCTTGTATTTACAAGGGAATTAAAGTGACCAGAAAACTTTTCTCTCTCCAAAATCATGTGCTACTAGATTTTCATCAAAACACGCACTACGCATGTATAGAGAGAGGGGAAGGGGGGAGATATATTGAAGAAAAAACATATATGAAATGTAACAGAAGAGCCAAACTTGCATAGCCAAATGAAAAGAGGAGTGCAAGCATTAAACTTCTGTGATCAGTGTCATGGAGCAGAAACAAGAAGGGAATGACAATCAGAGAACTTGGCCATCAGACGCCACTTTTCCCTCTGCACCATATTTCACTTCTCTAAACCCTAACCCTAGGTTTTATAATGTTAACGCTACTTTTAGTTTCCACATTTGCCCGTCCTCGCTATCCAAATTGGGTGAATTAATTACGTGTAAATTACACTTACCTCTTCAAGTTTTTTATAATTACAAGACCTTTATCGAAGTTTCATATATATATATATATATATATATATTCACAATTCTGTATTCGTTTTAGTTTATTTGATTTTAAAACACTTGTTCTCAAGTTTAAAACAGACATTTTTTTATAAATTAAATATTTAATTCAATGTATAAATTATATTTTTTAAGATTACAATTTTTTAAACTATAATAAGCTTATAATGAATATTTTAATTAAATTATTAAAAAATATTTTTTTAAATCATATTTCTCTATTACTTATTCAAACGAGTCTTTAAAACAAGGCAGTCATATTCCTACTCTCCATTTTACCTACTCAAATAGAAGTGTGAATAACAATTTTCTATCTCAATTAGTTTTACTCATCTTCACTTGATAATAAATTTAGTTCACCTAAAATTTTTCAAGAAGCATAGACATATAAGAAAGTTAAATATTTGGTATATTGAATTGAGTTACTTATTTTTGTTTATTTGTTGATAGTTAAGAATATTTTTAAAATTAATTGATTTATTTTATTTTTTTTGTTTAGATTTTAAATAAGAGTTATGCTAATTTATGTGAGAAGGGGAAAAAAAATCCAATAACTTTTTTGGGTGAATTTAATATTACTCCAAAAAAAATGATTATATCATTTATTTCTTTTTTTAAGAACATATTTGGGAAGGGTTAAAGCTGTTATAATAGAAGAAAAATGAACAATTTTTTAATATTTAATAAGTACCTTTAGAGTACCCAATATAACCTATTTTTAAGAAATCTAATACAATTTCTTACAAGTAACACATTGTTTTATTTGAGACTCGAAAACCCATCATATTTTCCGTGATGTAGAGAAAATACTTATTAAATTATACTGATATTATTAAATTTTTTACACGTGAATTACTAAATAATAGTACGATTACTTCAAAATATGATGTGCTTATTTTATATTTACAAATACGATTTACTCTGAAATATAGTAAGAGTTATTTGATTATTGCCATCAACAAAAATAAAATTATGGCCAATCACAAACATAATTTCTCGTGTCTTTTTTTTCTTTCTTTAATTAGTGCACGCTTTATATTTGTAGTCAATTAAAAATTTAAAAATATCGAATTCAAAGGATTAGTGCACCCTTTAAAGCAACATAACAACGTTCCTTCCTTTGGAAACCAAAAATTATTCTTAAGAGAATGAAAGTAAAAATATTAGAATTTTGAAAAAAAAAAAATTCTTATAAAATGTAAAAAAGGAAAGCAAAGTCTTAATTTTTTTTAAATAGCCAAATAATAATAGAAACATGTAAAATATTCAAATCTTTTGTTTGCAGCCACCAATAGACACAATGGTCGATTCCTATAGGGTCATTAATTTTGGTTTGAATGCTATATATCTTCTGTTTATTAGTTAATTACTATTTCTGAGTTACAAAGACACATCGGGGTGGTGGCGCAGTTGGCTAGCGCGTAGGTCTCATAGCTTCTGAGTTATCCTGAGGTCGAGAGTTCGAGCCTCTCTCACCCCATTACATTTTTTTTTTCCACAGCCAGTGGCCCCGTCCCCAAAAGAGCAAAATGAGAAAGCAAATTCAGGTAAGCTAATCCTCCAATAAATGGGAAGAGGGTTGATTTAAGTTGTAAACATGAGTTTGGTTCAGAAATAGAGTCAGCAAACATATTCCATCTGCACCTTAGACCTGCAGAATGAGTTGAGTTCTCTTATTTGCCGGAAACTATGAACAGACTCAGTCTAGTTTAGTTCACATATTTGAGTTTTGAACACTCGAAAAAATAGTATTTAAATTCGGACACGTCGACTGGATATATTAGGACACATTTTTTATTTTTTATTTTATTTTTTTATATATTAGGACACATTTTTTATTTTTTATTTTATTTTTTTTCTCTTTTTTTCATTATACACACAAACACATGTGTTATATATACAGTTAGCCATCTTATAATTAATATTCAATATGTTAATAATCTCTAATAATTAATAAAGTTTTAAGAAACCAATTTAATTTTATGGTGTATAATTAATAATCCTATTACTTAATAATAAATATTTTTTTAAGAAATAATTTTTATAATATTAATTATTAGAGAGATAAAATAGTTATACATATATTTGTATATATTTCATTTATGACCTGTCTTTGTAATTATATTTATTACTTGTAAAAATCTGAAGTCAAAAGTATTGTAAATAAAAAAAAATTATAATGTCAAGAAACACAAATTCTTTATTGAAATGAACATTAGGAGTTTTTTATGCTGTAAGTTAAGTTGTATATGTATTCTTTTTTTATAAACAACTAAAATGTCATTGAAAAATTACTTATAAAGTCTTATTTTTGTAAGTAGAATCATTGACTTGTGAGAAACACTTATTGATTAATGAAATTATGAAAAAAATTTAATAATTAATAATTCTAATAATTAATAATTCTAAATATTTATTTATTATAAGAGAGTTTGCCTCATAGTAGTTAGTAATTTTTTTTTTTAAAATCAAATTTCTCAAATCAAAACAATGGAATTTTGCAACCAAAAAAAAAAAAAAAGTGCAAGTTTTGCTACTCACCACCAACAATGGTGGTTTCAAGTATGAATATATTAAGGTGGTGCTTAACGGACATGTTTCCAAAGTAACTATCAAATAAAAACTTGATTTGTGCCAATCCCATTTGTCCAAATCGCCTCCAAAACTTGTTCTATATCATATGTCGCGAAATCAACCAACCCTATGCTATAATATGCGGATTGTGTTTAGGGCACATTAGATTGAACTTAGAAAAATTGTTCCTTGTATCGCAATAAAAGTTGATTTAGAGTTCAGTTGAGTTAAATTGTCAAGTTCTTGGATAATCCATTGAGTTTAAGAATATAATGGACCAACTTCTAACAATGGTAATTTTAGGGTCTTTGACCTCTGAATATGTTCTTGAATCAAGTTGAAGAAATAATGGTATCCTTTATGGATCACATCCCATTTACCCTAATGACTTTAGACTATTGACCCAACCAGTGCTGCATTTCCATTACACTCACTCACGCCAAGAGGCTTGTAAAGCGAACACAACCACACACACAAAGACAGATTATAGGAAAACTCTTCCCAACCTTTACTACTCAACTCAGTATAGGAATACAGCCTTGGGGGTTGCGTGACAAGAAGAACACACTCTCTTCTATATCTGCACCCCCCCCCCCCCCCCGTATTACAATGTATTTATAGCCAAAATCTCAACCGCCTACATGTGCCAAGCACAAGACATGCAGTTACACCCCAACTGCTAGGGTTTGTCACAGGCTGTTACCTGTGCCTTGCAATTTCGCCCACAACTGCTAGTGCTCTCAAAAGTCTGGGATGTGTGCCACCTGTGAAGATCCGTGCCTCCCTTTGCCGCACACCATATGCGCCCTTGGATCAATGCGCCACCTGTGAGGATCCGTGCCTCTATTGCCGCAAGCAATATGAGACCTTGGATCCATGCGCCAACTCAGCAGGCAGTTGCCTTGCGCCTTCTGTCAGCCCCGCAACTGCCTTGGGCAACCGCATCACAACTGCCTTGCACAACTGCCTTGGGTAACCGCATCGCAACTGCCTTGCGCAACCGCACCGCAACTGCCTTTCACCCAGCAACTGCTTCGCGCAACTGCTCTACAACTGCCTGGCGCAACTGCCTTGCGCCCAGCAACTGCCTCGCGCAACTGCTCTGCAACTGTCTGGCGCAACTGCCTTGAACCCGCGCACCACTTGGTCCAACCCAAGCTTCCGTGTTAGCCCTCGTTGCCAAACCATGCCTACTCATGGATTGGACTTTAAACGTTGCCACGCTCTGCCGCAACAGCAACAAGCTTTGCCCCGCAGGTGCCAAGGCCTTAGGCCGCATGGGTCACTCACCCGTGGGCGCCTCGAGGAGGTACTATCCCCTATATATGTCAAAGTACAATTTGCCCGACTGACAGGAGTGAACACAATCACTTGCAAGCTAAGTAGCTCCCCCTGTGCGTGTGCATCTTGCCAAAGGCTGTCAGTGCGCGCCAACTGTTGTCAAAGTGCTGCCTTGGTCTTTTGCTGCGCCCAAGTTATGCACACCAGCTGCACCGAGTCTAAGTACCCTTCAAGACATCCCAATCTTCAAGTGAGGGTGCCCGTGACAAGCCACCCCCACCTTGGCCTAGGCATTGGCCAAGGCTCACCAATGCCATGGCCGTGTCAACCCTTCAAGGGGCTAACAAACCACCCCCACCAGAGGAATTCGACGCCCTCGTCGGATTGTTCAAGTAGTCTCGAATCTGCCGCTCAAATTGCCACAAAGTCACATCCCTTTCCCAACTTGCATCTGCCTCACTGCCGCCTTTCCACTGAACCAGATAGTCAGTCCGCCGATTCTTCTTACTCTGACCTTGCGTCCTGTGAGAAAGAATTTTCTCGACATCTTTCTCAAACTGGTTCCTTATCACTGGCGGTGCCCTCCTTGCTTGCTTCCTTGAGGCATCAAGAACATCTTGATGGAACGGCTTCAAGAAGCTCACATGGAATGTTGGGTGAATCTTCAGTCTGTCTGGAAGCTTCAGCCGGTAAGCCACATTCCCTACCCTTTTGATCACTTCAAAGGGTCCATCATATTTGGGGATCAGCCCTCGGTGAACTGCCTTACTACTGATCTTCTTCCAGATTTGGGGAGTCAACTTCAACAAAACTTGATCTCCCAATTGAAACTCAAGCGGCCTCCTGTGTTTGTCAGCGTACTTCTTCATCCGACGCTGTGCCTTATTAAGGCTGTCCATAGCTTCATCCAGCAGTTCCTGCTTGTCTCTCGCAAAGCGATAGGCTGCTGGACATTGGCCGCCAGTCTTCTGTTTTGCCACCTCGTGGGGAGTAAGGGGCTGTTGTCCAGTGGCCAACTCAAAAGGACTGAATCCTGTTGCAGAGGACTTCTGCAGGTTGTAACAGAACTGGGCAGCGTTCATAAGCTGCACCCAATTCTTCTGGCTTGCAGTCACATAGTGCCGCAAGTACTCCTCCAGCAATGCATTCATCCTCTCTGTCTGACCATCAGTTTGAGGATGGTTTGCTGTAGAAAACTTCAATTATGAGCCCATCAGCCCAAACAATACCATCCAGAACCTGCCTGTGAACCGTGAGTCTCGGTCACTAATAATGTCCTCTGGCAGTCCGAAGTACTTCACCACGTTTTGAAAGAACAGTTCTGCAGCCACATCTGCCGGGCATGCATATGGTGCAGGAATGAAGATTCCATACTTCGAAAATCTGTCAACAATAACAAAGATGGATCTGAACCCATCCACCTTTGGTAGTCCTGAAATGAAATCCATGGAAATCGATTGCCATGGTCTCTCAGGAATGGGCAAGGGTTGCAGCAGCCCTGCCTTCTTCTTCTTCTCTAACTTGTCCTGCTGGCACACCAGGCAAGTCTTGACATATGCTTCTATGTCCTCCTCCATCTTCGGCCAGTAGTATGAACGGGACAGTAGGGCTAACATCCTCTCAATGCTAGGATGTCCAGCCCACTGTGGATCATGTATCCCTCTCAGGAGTTCTCGCCTTAGTCCCCCACCACTGGGAACGTAAAGTCTGCCGCCTTTTGCATATAGGATCTCATCATCCAGCCAATATTTGTGGACAACTCTATCTCTGACTTGTTGTCGCAGCTTCTCATAAGTACTGTCTGACTGAGAAAAGTCCTTCACACGTTGCAGCAAGTCTGTCTGCACGTTGGACAGGGCAGCAACATACTCCTGTACGATCTTTCTACTCAAGGCGTCGGCCACTTGATTTTGACTGCCAGGTCTGTGAACCCATTCAAAATCAAATTCTGCCAAGAACTCCTGCCAGCATGCCTGCTTGGGAGTCAGTTCTTCTGGGTCTTGAAGTAGGTGTTGGCAACATTGTCCGTCACCACCGTGAACCTAGTCCCCATCAAATAGTGCTTCCAAGTGTCCAAGCAGTGCACAACTGCAGTCATCTCCTTCTCATGGGCAGAACACCTCTGCTCAGCATCCTTCAGCTTCCGGTTCTCAAAGGCAACATGATGTTTTTCTTGGACCAGAACACCTCCCAAGGCTCTGTCAGAGGCATCTGTGTGGACTTCAAAGGGCAACTCAAAGTCCGGTAGGCGCAGCACTGGCTCCGAAGCCACTGCATGCTTCAGCTTCTCAAAGGCTGATTGGCATCCTTCACTCCAGTCCCATCGGTTGTCCTTCTTCAGCAAGTCCGTTAAGAGGGCCACCTTTTTAGAGTAACCCTTGATAAACCTGCGATAATAGTTAGCAAGTCCAAGAAAATACCTTAGTTCTAACACTTTAGTTGGTGCAGACCAATCAAGAATGGCCTTCACCTTCCGTTCATCCATTCGAACTCTGCCCTTACTGACCCAATGGCCAAGAAACATAATTTCTTGTTGGCAGAACTCACATTTCTCCTTCTTGACATATAGTTGGTTTTCCCTCAGGCTGCTGAAAACCATCCTCAAATGAGTCAAGTGATCTTCAATAGTCTCACTATAGACTACAATATCGTCAAGATATACTACAACAAATTTGTAAAGAACATCACTCATGAGATTACAGAATGTGGCAAGTGCATTCGTGAGGCCAAAGGGCATCACCAGGAACTCATACGAACCGTAGCGGGTGACGCAGGCAGTCTTAGCCTCATCTGCCTCAGCAATCCGCACTTGCCAATAACTTGAGCGCAAATCCAGTTTTGTGAAGTAGAAAGCTCTACTCAGTCTGTCAAAGAGATCATGGACATTCGGGATCGGATATTTGTTCTTTATAGTCACCTTGTTCAGGGCTCGATAGTCAATGCACATCCTCATTGAACCATCTTGCTTCCGTTGGAACAATACTGGGGTGCCAAAAGGGGCTTTTGACGACTGAATGAACCCCGCATCAAGGAGTTCCTTCAACTGCTTCCTCAATTTTGCCAATTGGGGAGGCGCCATTCTGTAAGGAGCCTGTGCAAGAGGCTTTGCACCAGGTTCTAATTCAATCTTGTGATCTGTTACTCGTCGGGGCGGAAGGGTTTTGGGAAGTTCTGGTGGCATGACATCTACAAACTCCTTCAGTAAATCAGCCACTTCATCAGGAACTTCCACCGTGGTGTCAGGTTTGATTTCCACCAGGGCTGCAAGGTATGTCTCTTCTCCCTTTCGCAGCCCAGTTTTCACCTGCAATGCAGAGAGCATCCCTGTTTTCTTTTTCCCTTCCTTCTTGCTTTGGTCGCTGTAGACAGCAGGGACAAAGCATGGAGCTTGCTCATCTGTGATCATCATACCACCAAGATGGGGCATGACCATCACTTTGGCCTTCAAGAAGAACTCGTTGCCAAGGATCAGATCAAAATCATCCAAGGGTACTGCCATCAGATTGCACAGTCCCTCCCATGCACCAATGCTGAGGGTTGCTTGTGCTGTACCTTGGACTGGTTTGGCCTCCGAGTTGACTGCTTTCAACTTGCTCGTGTTCTGATCCAGCTTCAGGCCAAAGGTAGCCACCTCTCGTTGGGCCACGAAGTTGTGAGTGGCTCCAGTATCCACCATTGCTCGCACCTTCTTGCCATTCACCCTAACCTGCACATACATCAAACCATGTTGAGTCTGTGGCTTCTGAACAGTGATGGCATTGAGCAACTGTAGTGAATTGACTCTGGTTAGAACGTTAGAGTCGCTGTCTGAGTCCTTATTCTCAAGCACCAAGGCACTCAGTTTCTCTCTTTTGGGGCAGTCTCTTAGGCGATGGGGGCCGTTGCAGAGGAAACAGCCATTCATGGGCTTGCCCTTGCTCTGGCTTGTTTCTCCTTTGGACTTGGAAGTGCCGCTGCTACTTCCTTTCTTCTTCTTTGCATCATGCTGCTTCTTAGCATCTCTGCTTTGTCCGTCTTTGGCCTTCTTCCCACCATTGTTTTTCTTCTTTTCGGTTGAGGATGTAGATCCAACAACCTTGAAGTCGACTAGCACCTCTGCTGTAGTAATTGCGGAAGGAAGATCTCTAACTCCTTGCCTTCGCAATTCCGCCTGTGCCCATGCTTGGAGTCCAGACATGAAGTTGAACAGCTTGTCCTCTTCTGACATGTTCTGGATGTCCAGCATCAAAGAAGTAAATTCTTTCACGTAGTCCCTCACGGTGCCGGTGTGCTTCAATTTTTTCAAGTTGTCCCGAGCAACCCATGCAGTGTTACAAGGGAGAAACTGATCTTTCAGTTCCTTCTTCAAAGTCTCCCACGTCTCTATCCGAGGGCGTCCAGTATTTAGATCATCTTGCACTCGGGTTCTCCACCAGAGTTTTGCATCACCTGCAAGATACATATTGGTTATAGTTACCTTCTCCGTGTCGGGGACACGGGCAGCCATGAGATACTGCTCCATGTCCCAAAGGAAATTCTCTAATTCCTTCGAGTTTTTGGCACCAGAAAAAGCCTTCGGTTCAGAGACTTTGATCTTGGTAGGCGCCTCTCGGACGACGCCTGGGTGGGTAGGGACAGTTTGCTTAACGAGGGCTACATCATCCTCCAAGCTTTTGAGGTTGATCTTCACGACGTCTGTCAGGGACACCACATCCTCCATGATGTTGGTGATTCTGGCACTCGATTCTGTCATGAAGTCGTCAAGGATCCTCTGCAGATCCACCAACTCGATGGCGTGTTGTTCTGTTGAAACAGAAAGGGGAACAGCGCCATCATCTTTAGGGACACCAACAAAATTCTCCAGGCGGGACACACAATCTCTTAGGGCTTCGCTCGCAGTACCACCAGCCATGGTCGTCAAACTGCGCTCTGATACCAATTGTCACAGGGCCTAAATTTGTTTCTGAATTTTTTGCCTTGTGCGGCACTAAGACATTGTCTTAGTCAGCCAAAACACTCACTCACGCCAAGAGGCTTGTAAAGAGAACACAACCACACACACAAAGACAGATTACAGGAAAACTCTTCCCAACCTTTACTACTCAACTCAGTATAGGAACACAGCCTTGGGGGTTACGTGACAAGAAGAACACACTCTCTTCTATATCTGCAGCCCCCCGTATTACAATGTATTTATAGCCAAAATCTCAACCGCCTACATGTGCCAAGCACATGACATGCAGTTACACCCCAACTGCTAGGGTTTGTCACAGGCTGCCACCTGTGCCTTGCAGTTTCGCCCACAACTGCTAGTGCTCTCGGAAGTCTGGGATGTGTGCCACCTGTGAGGATCTGTGCCTCCCTTTGCCGCACACCATATTCGCCCTTGGATCAATGCGCCACCTGTGAGGATCTGTGCCTCTATTGCCACACGCAATATGAGACCTTGGATCCATGCGCCAACTCAGCAGGCAGTTGCCTTGCGCCTTCTATCAGCCCCGCAACTGCCTTGGGCAACCGCATCACAACTGCCTTGGGTAACCGCACCGCAACTACCTTGTGCAACCGCATCGCAACTGCCTTGTGCAATCGCACCGCAACTGCCTTGCGCCCAGCAACTGCCTCGCGCAACTGCTCTACAACTACCTGGCGCAACTGCCTTGCGCCCAGCAACTGCCTCGCGCAACTGCTCTGCAACTGTCTGGCGCAACTGCCTTGAACCTGCGCACCACTTGGTCCAACCCAAGCTTCCGTGTTAGCCCTCGTTGCCAAACCATGCCTACTCATGGCTTGGACTTTAAACATTGCCACGCTCTGCCGCAACAGCAACAAGCCTTGCCCCGCAGGTGCCAAGGCCTTAGACAGCATGGGTCACTCGCCCATGGGCGCCTCGATGAGGTACTACCCCCTATATATGTCAAAGTACAATTTGCCCGACTGACAGGAGTGAACACAATCACTTGCAAGCTAAGTAGCTCCCCCTGTGCGCGTACATCTTGCCAAAGGCTGTCAGTGCGTGCCAACTGTTGTCAAAGTGCTGCCTTGGTCTTTTGCTGCGCCCAAGTTATGCACACCAGCTGCACCGAGTCTAAGTACCCTTCAAGACATCCCAATCTTCAAGTGAGGGTGCCCATGACAAGCCACCGCCACCTTGGCCTAGGCATTGGCCGAGGCTCACCAATGCCATGGCCGTGTCAACCCTTCAAGGGGCTAACAGGTAGCCAGGTTGT
>VIRR01000504.1:0-166704 GCA_008638375.1 Nyssa sinensis | reverse complement strand
AATATCCCCATCAACAATACGCAAAAGCCTCATGAGTAGTTCCACAATTTTCACAATAATCAAGCAATCATTCCAAAATTTACCATTTAGAATAATATCAATAACTTCTTTGCCTTTCCTATCTTTTGCATATCTTGAATCAACAAAATCTCTACTAGTTACCAAAGCCTTCAAGTCATGCATGTGGTGATAAAGGCTATGCAAAGCAATGAATGTGGTGGCAAAACGAGTTGCTCCTGGGCGAATAATTTCTGTCCAATTCTTTTTTTTCCTCAACAAAGCCAACAAGTACACGTGATTATAAATAAACTTTGTTATCTTGGATGCCTTCTTTGCAAGTTCAACAATATGCTCTAACTTTGCAAGATCGCTAAAAATCAAATTTAAACAATGTGCCGCACAAGGAGACCAATTGATAGTTGGATAATTCTCATTCACCATCCTCCCTGCAGCAACATAAGCTGATCCATTATCTGTCACCATGTGAACAATGTTACTCACCCCCACCCACTCAATTACTTCTTGAAACAATTTAAATAAGAGAGAGGCATCCTTCATAACATCTGAAGCATCAACAGATTTTATAAATATGGTTCCCCTAGGACAATAGACAAGAAAGTTAATTAATGTCCGATGTCTACCATCAGTCCAACCATCACCCATAATAGAACATCCAGTAGTTTCCCAAATACTCCTCATAGAGTCTACAAATAGTTGCATTTCTTTCTTAAAATCCCTCAACAAGTTAACCCGAATATCATGATAAGTTGGAACCTTAAAGCCTGGACCAATTGCAATTGCGGCATCAAACATAGACTGGAAGTATACAGAATTTACAGCATTCAGTGGAATGCAAGTGTCGTACACCCATCTAGCAACAGACATGTGTGCCCTCCACACAGCTTCTTTACTTGCAAGAGCACTCTTAATAGTCGGTTGGGAACCTGGAGTAGTCCTTGGAGCAAAATAATCATTAACATGTCTTTTCCCCTTCCCTTTTTGTGAAACTCCTATATTACTTCTATTCCCACTACCACCACATTCATTGATTGAAATCCTCTTATTCCTAGGTTGAGGTATTTCTTCAACCTCCACATCTTCATCCATATCACCTTCAAATTGTGAAAAACTAGGGCTAAATGAATTTTGGAAATCATCCACTTCTTCTCCTTGTTTTCTCTTATTAGAAATAGATTTTAAAGATTGCTGCATTTGAAATTTAACATCTGCAGGGAACTTTTTACATGACCCAATTTCTCCTTTTACCCCAGCTAAGTGTTGTTTCATCCTATTAATTCATCCACCTTTAATGGTCTTTGTGCAATATAAGCATGTATAAGTCTTTTTTCCATCAGGGGCATATCCTTCACTTACATGTCCCCATGCAATATCAGATTTTTCCTCTTGCGGATTGTGAAGAATTGGCAGTTGAATTTTGAGCAGATGAAGACATTATAAGCAAGTTACAAAACAAGTGACAAAATATGTGGTTCTATATTTAAAATAAATTCAGTCAAAGACTGACATTTTAAATACAGACAAAGACCAATTTAAATTTTAATTATTACAGAGTCAATTGCAAAACTAGTATTGTTGCTAATAACATGCACAAAAGTTTCTTAGAGACAAGTCTCATAGCCAAATAAAACCTCAAACAATGGAGAAAACTGAATGTTGGTACTACCAAATATTAATAAAAAAAAAAATTCAAGGCACATGCACAATTCATTCCACTTGAAGTGATGTTCATTTTATTCCAAGAATAAAAAAGCTGTAAAGTTGAACAAATATAGACCTAGTGAGAGATGAATCTTGTTAGGTTACTTTTTAATTGAAGAAGCTTGGAATAATGCATTGAAATTGCAATTTGCAAATGCTTTATTTTCAAACCCCCAAGAGAGTTGAATGCTTGAGGTCAAATAGAACAAATCCAAAAGTTTGGTCATTGAGAACATTGAAATTGTCTCTCGATAGGCACATGGCATGGTTGATAATAACATTGGAATAATGAGCTCATAAAGTTATGAAGACTAGAGGGGCAAACATGTCTTAATCCATCTCCTTGGGTTCTAAGATCAAAGTTCAAAGCCCTTGAATTTATTCACAACATCTTAAGATTCTATTGTAAATTCTAAGTGTCACACACCTCTCATTTAAAGTACTGAGAATGTCAAAGAGCCAACTAGAAATGGGTTGGTTAAATGGGTTGGTTTCAAGATTCAGGATTTCTCTCTTGACATTTAGATTTCAGACTTATACGTAGAGGTTCTATATTAAATTTTAATTTTTTTTAGGACCTAAACTCAACAGTCAACAGAAACCAAACTCAAAAAAAAAAAAAAAATTAAAGGAAAGAAAAATTGGAAAAAAAAAATTGGACCCAATCTCAACAGTCAACAGAAACCAAACTCAAAAAAAAATTAAATTAAAGGAAAGAAAAATTGGAAAAGAAAACAGGTCTTGAAACAATGAAAATTATGAAACTAGACAGGAGAAAACAGGTCTTAAATTACTGATTTACCTTTAGATTTCAATTTTCAACCGATCTATAAACGACGGAGTCGGACGGACGAAGAACGGAAGAAGGACAACCGGAGTCGGAGTCGCCGTTGTGCGGTGCGAGTCACTGTCGCCGTGCGGTGGGAGTCGCCGTCGTCGTCGCCGTCGCCATGCGGTGGGAGTCCGAACAGTTCAAGTGATGAGATGCAGTATTGAAGTGAGACTGAGAAACAGAGAAAGGGAAAATGGGAAATGAGAGAGAGAAATCTCAGATCTGAGAAAGTGAGAAATGAGGGCTTCCTGTCTCATTCGTAGGTTTTTTTTTTTATATATATGTAGAGACGAACCGGTGACCCAGTGACGGGTCGACCGGTTCACCGGTTGAACCGCCCGGTTCGGACGGTTTTGCCTTTTAAGCCCGGTTTTGAGGTTGAAACGGTTCCTCGGGTTCGACCGGACCATTCCTTGGACCGGTCGATGGTTCAACCGGTCGAACCGTCCGGTCCGGTCCGGATCGGTTTTGAAAACCTTGCTGGCAACTAGCATTGGCCAATGGCCAAACACATTGGGATAGGAGGATGGATATGATAAATATTATAACTTATTTTAAAAAGAATGTTGATATTAGAATTATTTTATTTTATTAGAATAAAAATATAATGTCATGTAATTAAAAAAATTAAATGCTGCAATTTAGAGAGACGAATGCGTTGAAGAGTCAAGTTTTTTTAAAAAAAAATTCTTCATTGTTTTAATTTTTTTTATATGATCTAGATTTTTTAATGTATTTTTTGTATAAATAAATGGATTATTATATATATATATATGTATATAATCATTGATTTGAATGATTTTGAATAATACGAATCATGATTTTTTTTAATTACCTCAAAAGTGAGAAATTATTATATTTTGAATGATATTTGCATAATCACATTCTAAAATATTACGATTATGGTTATTAAATTTTGCAATTGATTTGTGAATAAAATATTAATATTACATACCTCAAAGGCATATATTTGAAAAAAAAATTAAATGGCTTTCATAAAAATAATTTTTGAAAACAGAACTTTATATCCAAACCTTATGTCTAGTAAGCAACCAAACATAGGAATGAGATATGATAACGTATCTAGGTCTTTTATCTGAGTCAGTTCCAAACATTAGATTGAAATACTCAATTTTTCATATAATTTTATATCATATCCGATCCAACTGTATCCTATCTAATCCCACTTTCTTATCTAATCGTCCAAACAAAGAATTTGATATATAAATATAAAAATGGCAAATTCAATTTAACACCCCTATTTTTATTGACAAATTATAAATATTTCACTTATGGTATTTTTTTTAATAATAAAAGTGTTCTTCAATTTTTATTTTTTTTTTGCATTTTTTTGGCTTTTTTTTAATCATTTTTTCTAACTTTTTTTAAATTTTTTTATTTTATATAAAAAAAACTTTAAGATAAATAACTTATATTTTTCAGTCAAATAAGATTTTAATTAATATTTATTTAAAAATTAAAAAATTAAAAAAAAATTGTCAAAATATAAAAAATACAATTTTTTTTTTATGAAATAGGCACTTTTGTCATTTTGAAAAAAATAAGACTATAGGAGAGGTTTTTGTAATTTGTCAGTAAAAGAATGAGATGTTAGTGTCATTTCAAAAATTTCATAAGAGGTCTTTGTAATTGTCAGAAATCTTAGGGAAGGTCAGTGTAATTTATCCATATACAAAAAGGTAATATTGTACTTTCCAAAATTTTGTTTCAAATGATGTGACATTGATAAGGATGTAACTTGGGCGGATCAACCAAAGCATGGCCTAAATTTTTTAGGACTTGGGTTTCATTTTTTTACTCTTTTAGTTAAACTTCGTTAAAAGAACTCAAACTCAATCTAAATTAGAATTGGGCTTGAGTTGAGACTTTGGAAACCAGAGCCTGAATTCAAAATTTTATACATTATATTTTTTTATACTTTAGTTGTCCACCATAAAATTAGTGTGAATTCCTTACAAGAATCAATATTTACATTTTTATAATTTAAAAAAATTGACCTTCAACATTTGTTCAAAATTAAATTATGTTGAAGGAATTATTTTAACTGTTTTTTTATTTTTTTAGAAAGAGAAATTAAGAGCAATTGTTGAAACTTTTAGTGTATAATTAAAATAAGAAAAAAAAATTAATTTATTGAAGAAATTGTGAACAAAATCTAAAAATTTGAATTAATAATCGAGTTCGAGCCGGGCTCGAGTTGAGCCCCATACTAATGAATTTTAATTCGGGTTGGGTTATTCGGGTTTAGTGACGGGTTCAGGCTCGGGGTAAATGTTTTAAAGCTTGGGTTGGGCTTGAACATGACTCGGTCCGAGTATTGTCCGCTCGAGTTGCACCCCTAAGCATTGACATAACGAAGTCTTATTGCGACATATTCATTACATGATTTAGGAAAGAAAAATCTTCTCTTCATAAAGAAGGAAAGTCTTCCATTTTCAAACAAGGAAAGTCTTCTCTTCCATTTGAACGAGGAAACTCTTCTCTTCCTCAAGGAGGAAAGTCGAAACCACATCACACACCTGACAAATGAAAAATGGACGAGTACAAATTGACGACACTCAGTTTGGATCTTTGGTTTGTACCTTAAGAAACTTTATGATGTTTTAAGCTCTAAGTTTTCCAAAAAAAAAAGACCCATGTTGTTGATTTTACCTGCCAAAGCACCCAATATCAGCCTAAAAATGCTGAAACCACGTCACATAGCTCACAAATGACAAAATAGACGAGCAAAAACTGACGACACTCAGTTTGGATCTCTAGGTTGCAACTGATGAAACATTTCGACTTTTTAAGCACTTAATTTTCTTAAAAAAAAGACCTATCGTGTTGTTTTTACCGGCTAAAGCGCTCGATATAGGCCTAATAATCTCGAAACCCCAACACACACCCCATAAATGACAAAATAGACGAGCACAAACTTACGACACTTAGTTTAGAACCACTGTTTGCAACTTATGAAACATTCCAATGTTTTAAGCTCCTATTTTTTTAGAAAAAACACCTATCTTGTTGATTTTTCCTGGAAAAACACCCAATATCGCCCTAAAAACTTCGAAACCACATCACACACCTCACAAATGATAGAATAGATGAGCACAAACTTAGCACACTCAGTTTGGATCCCCGGTTTGTAACTTATTAAACCTTTCAACATTTTAAACACCTAATTTTTCAAAAAAAAAAAAAAAAAGGAACCATCTTATGATTTTTTCTGGCAAAAGCACCCGATATTGGCCTAACAGCCCTAAAACCCATCACACAGCTCACAAATGACAAAATTAACGAGCACAAACTTATGACACTCAGTTTTGAACCTCGGTTGGCAACTTATGAAACTTTTTTACGTTTGAAGCTCTTAATTTTTCAAAAAAAAGACCAATGGTGTTGTTTTTACTTGCCAAAAAACTCGATATCAGCCTAACAACCCTGAAAACACATCACACACCTCACAATTGAAAAAATAGATGAGCACAAACTTATGACACTCGGTTTGGATCCCCGATTTGTAACTTATGAAACTTTCCAACGTATTAAGCTCTTAATTTTCCAAAAAAAAGACCCATCGTGTTGTTTTTACCAGCCAAAGCACCCGATATTGGCCTAAAAATCTCGACACCGCATCACACAGCTCACAAATGACAAAATAGACAAGCACAAACATATGGCTCTCAATTTGGATCTCCGGGTTGCAACTGATGAAACTTTCTGACGTTTTAAGCATTTGATTTTCCACAAAAAAAAAACCCATTGTGTTTTTTTTACTGGCCAATGCACCTGATATCAGCCTAACAACCCTGAAACCCCATCACACACCCCACAAATGACAAAATAGATGAGCACAAACGTAGGGTACTCAGTTTAGAACGACTGTTTGCAACTTATGAAACTTTTCAATGTTTTA
Source organism: Nyssa sinensis (assembly GCA_008638375.1). Lineage (NCBI taxonomy): Eukaryota > Viridiplantae > Streptophyta > Magnoliopsida > Cornales > Nyssaceae > Nyssa > Nyssa sinensis. The sequence continues at coordinate 160,231 of VIRR01000504.1, read as the reverse complement.
CGCTCTTAATTTTTCAAAAAAAAAATAATACCCATGTTGTTGATTTTATTGGCCAAAGCATCAGATATCGGCTTAAAAACTCCGAAATCACATCACACACCTCACAAATGAAGGAATAGACGAGCACAAACTTACGACACTCAGTTTGGATCCCTGCTATGCAACTTATGAAATTTTCTGACGTTTACAACTTATGAAATTTTTCGTTGTTTTAGGCACTTAATTTTTCAAAAAAAAGACCCATCCTGAGCATTTTATTGGCCTGAAGCACCTAATATCGGCATAACAACTCAGAAATGACATCACACACCGTACAAATGACGAGAGTGACCAGCACAAACTGGCAACCCTCATTTGGATCTCTAGTGTAACACCCCGGCCTGTTTACCGGAGAAATTAAGTTACTAATTTGGTATTAGAAATTTGACGAAAGCAAAATAAAAAGTTATGGATGTAACACCCCAGTCCATTTACCGGGAAATTAAGTTACTAATTTGGTATTAGAAATTTGGCGAAAATAAAGTAAGAAGTTACGAAAAATTAAACCGTGATATAAAAATTAAATAATAATAAAAATAAATTAATTAATTAAATTAAAATAAAATAAAATAGAACAAATAATTAAATTCTCAAACTAGGCATAAGGACAAATAGAAAAATTGAACCAAAGGTGCAACCCATGAGATTTGAACCCTTGACCCAAAAAGCTAGGGAGAATTTGGCCCAAAAAGAAAAGCCACTTGGGCTGCCCACACTTTGTGAAAAATATTACAATATATATGTATATATATATATACATAAAATAAAACCCCCACCTCCCAAATCAACCAATTGGAACACATGCAACACCTCACCCTTATGTCATATATACATTTGTAAACACAAGTGTATGTGTATATATAGATTTTGTGTGTGCAGAATGTGTACAGAACTTGTGTAAGTATGTGTGTGTGTGTGTGTGCATGTTCGGCTAGTGAGAGAAAGTGAGGTAGAGAGAGAAAAGTGAAGAGAGAAGAAGAAGAAGGAAGAGAGGAGCTCTATACCTGCATGCATGGCAACCTGAGGGGAGAAATAGAGACCTAGAAGCACACCAAGGAGGGAGTAAAGCCCCATTATGGAAGGTAAACACTCAAAATTTAACTTTCTCTCTCTAAAATTATCCTTGAGTAAACTTACTGTTTAGTGGAGTTGAGAAGTGAAAGGGGTTCTATAGGCTTTGCGTTGTGATTTAAAGGTGTGAATAAAACCTAGAAAAGCCCTAAAGCTATGAGAATCACGTGACTCGCCATTAATGACCCTAGAATTAGGTCTGTATCGACCAAAACCAAACGGGCATCAAAGAATTGAGATTTAAACTAGACACTAGAAGGACTCTATGACACCAAAAAATAGACCAAACGGGTAAGAAGCGAGAGAGAAAACCGAAGTTGCAGAACACGGTTTTGAAATCAACTCCCACAAATAGGACCTTAGGCTTGAAATATTGAATGAAAAATGATACCCCATAGGACTAGGATCATGGCAAGACAAAAACCATGCAAAACCATCAAGAAACAAGATGGTATGACTGAGTTACAGGCAAGATGATAATGGAGCTCAACCGAACTCCATGGTTGGATTCAAGGCCTAAAACCAATGCCAGACTTTTCCTTTAACCCCTAGAAAATGTTTGGATCGAAAACAGTGAAGGAACCTAGCTCAAAAATCAACGAAATAAGGAAGAAAAATTCTAGGGTTTCGGATGAACAGTGGCAGTCGTGATAGGGAAGACGACATTGTTCGGGTCGGGTTGATTTTGAGTCGGGTCGGGACCCTACCGACCAAGCATATGGGTCATGTGAAACTATGTCGTTTTGGGTTAAGTGGATTTAAAAATTAAAATTAGGGCTGACGTCAGCGTGACGTAGTGGACCGGTTGAACCGGTTGGTTCAGCACAAATTGGACCGGTTCACTTAAAAATAAAAATAAACCAACTGGTTCAAACCGAAACTTTAAGAAATTGTAATTTGACCCCGAGAATTCTGAATAATCACACTAAGGCCCAACAGTAAATTAATTTAATAATATTTAAATAGAAAAATTTCTAAAACACCCCTAAGCCAAAAATTAGTCAAACGAAGTCCAAATAAAATAAATGAATAGTGTATTTTGACTATTTCGGGCATTTCGGATCCAATGGCGGGGTCCATTTTGCAAGACGGGACTCCAAAAATTTAGACACATGAAAGATGAAATTTTCATTTTACACCTAATGATACTCGGGGCCAATTGAATATAAAAGGTAGTCCATCTTGACTATTTTGGACAATCTGGACTCAATGGTAGAGTCTATTTTGACAAATGAAGTATCAAAAAATATGACACGTAAAAACATAAAATCGCAAAACGCCCTAGGCTTAAAATAAACTATAGATACGCAAATTTAGATCTTAAAAAACTTAAACCAATTATCTTCGACACTTTGAACCTAACGGTGACATCCTTATAGGGAAAATGAGACCCGGTAACAAACTGAAAAATGACCAACGCGTCCCTAAGACTTAATGAAGCTATAGGGAGAGGGTAATTGGAATAGAGAGGGATCTAATTTAACAGTTAAATTATGTGGTACTTTGAACAAGAAAGTAACAAGATCTTGAATTGTGATTATAGGGACCCTCGTTAAGGAAGGATTTTGAGATTTGCTTTTAGGACTTCAGGTGAGTATTTTCATACCATGTTGAGGTGGATTTTCATTATAAATATAAATATCGACTCTTTTGTAACTTTGATAATTGATGCTTGAACTCTTTCATGACTTGAAAATAGACGCCCTCCATTGATATCTATATTGTCTTCCCTTTGACTCAGGAAAATATTTTGTAAGACACTCATGAAACTATACCGTTTCTTACCAAACTCTAAACTGTTTTGACTAAATGATAAACATGAAACTCTTATTTGAATAATTGAGAACGTTATTGATGTTATTGATTTTGGATATGATTTTGATGTTTTGAATGAGATACTCTTCTATGATTGGTTATTATTGAGTAGATTGTGACCTTATTGAACCCTGCCTGTCACGCCCCGAATTCGAGCGAACCCGAGGCGCGAGTAAAAAGACGAAAGAAAAATAAAATAATAAAGAAATAAAGGACAATCTAACAGATTCAACCCAAACTTACATTCATTTCCTTCAATGTACATCCATGTAAAGCACAGTCAATAAAAACATTCAACATGTCCTTCGGGCTTAAACCCTACATCACAAAATATGCCCCAACTGGACCAAATATCCTCCTAAGCTCATATCTCCTCCACTCTGCAAGACTTCCTCAAGTCTCAAGTGTTAGGAGCGTCATCTGAAATGTTGTCCCACGAATGGGTCAGCTTAACTGCTGGTACAATATAATGCTAATGCAAGAAACAAAATTAAAGGCGTGGCATGTGCAAGTGTACAGTTATATCTACATGTCATTCAATATCATCATACAACGTACTAGCAATAATCTACATGTCATCCAACTCATTAACATAATTTAAGGCGTGGCATGTGCAAGTGTATATTTATCTCTATATGCATTCTAAATCATCCATGCAATGTAATAACAATAATCCACATGCTTTTCAAATTGTCCATGCCACGTAATGGCAATAATCCACATGTCATCCATATTATCCATGCAATGTAGTGACAATGCCTATGAAACACCCACACCACTCTATGTCACAACCATGTCAAATCTATGCCATGTCCATGTCTTGTTTTCGGAACACATCCGATGGAAGCTGAGTATCATGTCTCGTTTTCAGAACATATCTGATGGAAGCTGAGTACCATGTCTCGTTTTCATAACACATCTGATGGAAACTGAGTACCATGTCTCTTTTTCAGAACACATCTGATGGAAGCTGAGTACCATGTCTAGCACCACGTGCTCAACCCACACTTATGCTTTCATTGCGTCACACTATGCCAATATGTCTTGATTCCATCATGCAATAATACAATCTCAGATAAGCAATTTTACCAACACATAGAGCATGCTTTTAAACAATGTATTCCACTTAAAGCAATCACAACATCTGAATAACAAAACATCCTCCACATGAATGTATGCAATACATAATCAACGAAAATACATACTCAAGCCATGTGTTCACAATCTTAACGACTCCCCAAAAATATAAATCACGTACAACCCAACACATAGAACAAATCATATCCCCATAGAGCAGCAAGAAACACATAAGTAACGTAAACAATCAACTCAAGGTTTCATGGTTTTAAAGCAACATTCCTTATGTGATTTTCTGACATTAAACAATTAAACATATGATCCATTCAATCAACATGCAAATCATTCCTAAACTTAATTTTATTTCTTACTTAGCACAATATATCGTACCTGATGGTCGGTCTCAACTCGGGGAGATGCACCCGGTGTGTAGTGGAACTAGTAGTGGAATGCAGAAGATTAGATCACCTTCTCCTTGCCTTTCCGTGTCCCTAAAATCCTAAATGTAACTCAGTTCATTTGTTACTTGAATTATGCTATCCATCAAATTTTATATCTTTATTTTATGAGTTTCTAATTTGCCAAATTAAACTCTACAATTGAGTCCGGAACGTTGAAGAAAATAGGTTTGGGCTTTCGTGGAACTCAATTCGGACATCCGAGCTACAAAGGGCAAAATGGTCATTTTGCACTTCTTACGGGTCCTTACATCCCGAGGCCTCTTTTCATAAATTGGGCTCCACATTTGAGTCCAGAATGGTCGAGACAATAAAATTCCACTATTTGTTTACTTAATTCGGAGTTCGTTTGACTGCGTTTCAACTCAGGGGTATTTTGGTAATTTTAAATGTTATTACAGGTCTTTTATTTTTTTGGGACCCCGTCTCGTAAAACGGACCTCACCATTGTTCTCAGAATGTTAAGATAGTCAAAATACACTAATGACTTGTCCCATTTGGACTCTGGATTATTTTGTGACATTTAAATAATTAAATTAATTAATTAATTAATTAATTTAATTAATATTTCATTAATATTTTATTGTGGTGGGGTCAGATCACAATTTCCCAAAAATTTAGGGGTCAAAGTGAGATTCCCTGAAAGTTTTGGGGGTCAAACTTAATTTCAAAAAGTACAGGGGTTCATTTGAAATTTCCAAATTTCTTATTCCTAATTCGGATAGCCAAACAATGGCTAATCCAAAATAGGGATAGGATATCCCTGTTCCAGTTTTAATTTCAATTTTAATTTTATAAACCCGCAGCCAAACAGCCCTAATCCCCCTTTTAATTTAAAACAAGAGGCTGACACGTGGCAGGGGTAGGTCGGTCTAGACCTGACCCGAACCTGAACCGGACCCGAACCAGACCCGGAACAGTGTCATCTTCTCCCCATTTTTTCAGCGTGTCTCCGGTAGGGTTCCGGCGCCTTCTTCGACGCCGGCGACCATTTTCCGGCGGATTTTCTAAGTTTCAAAAACACCATTTTCTTTCATTTTTCAAGGGGGTTCCATTTCTAAAGTTGGTTTTCACTTTTACCCTTTAGAGCTTCACGAAATAGCCCCAAATCGTAGCTCCGGTCAATTGAGACTTTTAAATTTTGAGGCTTTTCTCCCACTGGTTTAGGCTAAATTAAACCCTAGATGGTTTCTGCACCTTAGGGGGTCATTTTCCCATTATCTAAATGGAGTTCGACACATAAAATATTAGAACTCTACCCCACACCCGTGACCTGCAACTATGGATATCTCGGTCCCCTCTCAACCATTCAACTTGATTCAAGTTGCAATATGAACCATGTTTGATTCTCTACAAGACCCAATAGTTTAATCTACCCATCATGCTTCAAAACAGATTTGTATAACTAGAAAAATTTTAGAGAGAGAAAGTACACGGTTAGGGTTTCTCACCTCTGTAATGGTACCTCCCCCTTTCTGAGATCTCCCTTTGTTCACTGCTTTCTAACTCTGCTTCATACTTTCTCTCTTTCTTTTTGATTTCTTCCTTTTCTCACCTAACGGATACACATATGTATATATGTGTATATCCACCTCTTCTCTCTCTCTCTCTCTATCTCTAAATCAAACCTACTCCCACTGTCCTGACCTGCCCCCCCTTTGCCCTGAAATCCTCTCACACACACAATCACAACCACCACTCCTCTTTGAGTGTTACACACTCAAACTCCACACACACACACACGGCAGTGCACTGCACACACCTATATACCCACGTGCACACACACACACATCAGATATGTATACATATTCACATTTATATATATATATATAATTACACACATACATATACATACACACACTTAACTTCCTGCACCTCCACACATATATGTATATACATATACAACACATTTTAAATATAATAATAATAATATTATTATTATTAAAAAAAAGATTTTCATTCAAAAAAAAATAGTAACATTTTATTTTATTTATTTATTTATTTACATTTTTTTTTTCAAGTCATTACACTGCCCATGGGGTATATTGGTGATGAGCCAGTGTGATACGGCATATTATTGAATTTGATTTCAATCAGCGAGGTTTTAATTTGCTGGTCATACAATCTTCTATGATTTGTCATTATCGAATATATTGTGACTTTATTGAACCCTAACCACGGGGTATATTGGTGGTATTATTGAATTTGATCTCAGTCAGCGAGATTCTAATTTGTTGGTCATAGAAGAGGAATTTTAATGAATTAAATTTTTATGAATATCGAATGTGAACTATGATTGAACTTTAAATCATCGAATTGAGGACTATTGAACTATGATTTTGATTATCAGACTATGAAATTGTTATCAAACTATGTTACCAAACTATGATAATGACTTTGAACTATGACTATTGAATTTGAAAATGACTTTGAACCGTAACTATGAACGAGTTACAATAATAGACTATGATGTTGATTTGACTGTGATTATTAATATTAAAAACGAATTTGAACCATATTTGAATTATAATACTAATCTTCATTATCAAACTATGTTTCTAGATCATTATTTGGATTGTGCTATGCTATCGATTTTGATTTATGAATGTGATTGAACTGAGATTTATTGAAAATGACTTTGATACTATTATCTGATCTGATGTACTTGATGTGATGTATTTTAATTCCATATGAGTATAGACATTTCAGAATTTATTACATAGTAGTTTTGAAACCCTTGGCATGTTATAGAATACTCACGAGTTGTCGAGCTCATACGGATTTTTATCCAATATATTTCAGGTAACGATATTGGTAAGGAAATAGTAAGTTCAGCCAAGATAGCCGAAAGCATATAGCTATTAACCTTTTTGTATTAAGATTTTGTTAGACAAGACGTAGTTACTTTTTGTAAGTATGGAATGTATATTGAATATGACGTTAGCAGATTTCAAGAATTCGCATCATGTATTTTTTGTGGTTACTATGAAATATATATGAATGACTAATGATGAATAATATATTGACACTTCCGCAACAGAAAAGAATTTATTCCGCTGAGTTTGATTGATTGGAAATGAGAAAAGTATCATGATCATTGAAAAAGGCCTTGGTGGCCGATCACGAACCCCTAATCTGCATAGGCCGGGTTCCGGGTCGTGACATCTGGTTTGCAACTTAAGAAATTTTCTAATGTTTTAAGCTCTAGATTTTTCAAAAAAAAGACCCATCTTGTTGTTTTTACCGGCCAAAGCACCCGATATCAACCTAAAAACCCCGAAACCACTTCACACAGCTCACAAATGATAAAATAGATGGTTTTAATTTTCTGAAAAAAAAAAAGACCCATCTTATTGTTTTTACAGGCCAACGCACCCGATATCAGACGAAAAACCTCGGAACCACATCACACAGCTCACAAATGACAAAATAGACGAGCACAAAGATATGACACACAATTTGGATCTTTGAGTTGCAATTGCTAAAACTTTTTAACGTTTTAAGCAATTAATTTTCCAAAAAAAAGACCCATCATATTTTTTTTTTGGTCGAAGCACCCGATATCAGCCTAACAACCCTGAAACCCCATCACACACCTCACAAATGACAACATAGATGAGCACAAACTTACAACACTCAATTTAGAGCCACTATCTCCAACTTATGAAACTTTTTGACGTTTTAAGCTCTTAATTTTTTATAATAATAAAAAAAACCAATCTTATTGATTTTAGTGGCCAAAGCACCAGATATTGCCCTATAAACCCTAAAAACAAACACACACCTCAAAAGTGACAAATAGACAAGCACAAACTTACGACACTCAATTTGGATCTCTAGTTTTCAACTTATGAAACTTTCTGACGTTTTCCAACAAAAAAAAATTCATCTTTTGTTTTTACCGGCAAAAGCACCCGATATTGGCCTAACAACCCCAAAGCCAATCACTTAACTCACAAATGAAAAAATTAACGAGCACAAACTTACGACACTCAGTTTGGAACCTCGTTTTGCAACTTATGAACTTTCTGATGTTTTAAGCTCATAATTTTTGAAAAAGACCTATCGTGTTGTTTTTATTGGCCAAAGAATTCGATTTCGGCCTAACAACCCTGAAACCACATCACATACCTCACAAATGAAAAAATAGATGAGCACAGACTTATGATATTCAGTTTGGATTCCCAGTTTACAACTCATGAAACTTTTCGATGATAAAATAGACAAGCACAAACTTATGACACTAAGTTTGATTCTCCAGTTTACAACTTATGAAACTTTTTGACGTTTTAGGCATTTAATTTTTCAAAAAAAAGACCCATCCTGATCATTTTATTGGCCGAAGCACCTGATATCAACGTAATAACCCAGAAATGACATCACACACCGCACAAATGACAAGATTGACCAGCACAAACTGGCAGTCCTCAGTTTGGATCTTTGGTTTGCAACTTAAGAAATTTTCTAACGTTTTAAGCTCTTAATTTTCCAAAAAAAGGACCCATCTTGTTGTTTTTACTGGCTAAAGCACCCTGATATCGGCTTAAAAACCCCAAAACCACTTCACACAGCTCACAAATGATAAAATAGACGGTCTTAATTTTCTAAAGAAAAAGACCCATCGTATTGTTTTTACAAGCCAAAGCACCCAATATCGGACGAAAAACCCCGAAACCACATCACACAGCTCACAAATGACAAAATAGATGAGCACAAAGATATGGCACACAATTTGGATCTCCGGGTTGCAACTGCTGAAACTTCTTGATGTTTTAAGCATTTAGATTTCCAGAAAAAAGACCCATCATATTTTTTTTATCGGCCAAAGCACCTGATATCAACCTGACAACCCTGAAACCACATCACACACCTCACAAATGAAAAAATTGATAAGCACAAACTTACGACAATCAGTTTGAATCCCTGGTTTGCAACTTATGAAACTTTTCAATGTTTTAAGCACCTAATTTTCTAAAAAAATAACCATATTGTGTCTTTACCGGCAAAAGCACTCGATATCTGCCTAACTACCCTGAAACCATATCACACAGCTCACAAAAGAATAAATAGACAAGCACGAACATACGACACTCCATTTGAATATCTTGTTTGCAACTTATGAAACTTTATGACGTTTTAAGCACTTAATTTTTGAAAAAAAAAAGGATCCATCATGAGCATTTTACTGGCCGAAGCACCTGATATGGGTGTAACAACCTTGAAACCACATCACAAATGACAAAATGGATGAGCACAAATTGGCGGCACTCAGTTTGGATCTCCGAGTTGTGACAGATGAAACTTTTTGATATTTTAAGCACTTAATTTTCCAAAAAAAATACCCATTGTGTTGTTTTTACTAGCCAAAGCACTCGATATCAGCCTAACATTCCTGAAACCCTATCACACACCCCTACAAATGACAAAATGGATGATAAAAAATTTATGACACTCAGTTTAGAACCACTGTTTGAAACCTATGAAACTTTTTGACGTTTTAAGCTCTTAATTTTTCAAAAAAATAATACCCATCTTGTTGATTTTGCTGGCCAAAGCACCCGATATTGGCCTAAAATTCTCGAAACCACGTCACACACCTAACAAATGACAAAACAGATGAGCACAAACTTATGACACACAGTTTGGATCCCCGTTTTGCAACTTATGAAACTTTTTGAGGCTTTAAACACTTAATTTTCCAATAAAAAAACCCATCTTTTGGTTTTTACTGGCAAAAAACACCTAATATTAGCCTAACAACCTCGAAACATATCACACAGCTCACAAATGATAAAATAGACGAACACAAACTTACAGAACTTATTTTGGATCCCCGATTTGTAACTTATCAAACTTTAGGATGTTTTAAACACCTAATTTTCAAAAAAAAAAAAAGACCATCTTGTCGTTCTTATCGGCAAAAGCACCCGATATCGGTCTAACAACCCCGAAACCACATCAAATAGCTCATTAAAGATAAAATAGACAAGCAAAATCTTACAACACTCAGTTTGGATCTCCTGTTTGCAACTTATAAAACTTTTCGACATTTTAAGAACTTAATTTTTCAAAAAAAAGATTCATCATGAGCTATTTTTTGGCCAAAGCACCCGATATCAGCCTAACAACCCTGAAAGAAAATCGCACACCTTACAAAAGACAAAATTGACCAGCATAAACTGACGACACTAAGTTTGGATCCCGGGTTTGTTACTTATAAAACTTTCTAACATTTTAAGCTCTCAATTTTCCAAAAAAAAGAAAACCCATCTTGTTGTTTTTATTTTATCTGACATTATATAGATATTTTCTCCGATTAATTTTTTTCTTTAAAATGATAAAACTACTAATTTAATACATATTTTTTAATTTCTTAAATTTTGACCAATATTTTTTTTGTTTTCTAAATAAATATTGATAAAAATCTTACTTTTTTTTATATAAAATAAAAATAGGTTATTTACTTTAAATTTATTTTTAAATAAAATAATAAAAAATCTTTTAAAAAAATAAAAAAATTGGTCAAAATTGAAAAAAGTATAAAATAAATAAATAAAAAGAGTAATTTTGTGATTTTGAAAAAAAATTAACAAAATGAAGATATTATATATTATTAGATAAAAAAAAGATATTAGTGTAATTTAAAAACTTCATAAAATGTCAATTTAATTTTTAAAAATTTCAACTATGTACATAATTTATATAAATAATAATAATAATAATAATAATAATAATAATAAAAAGAGAGTACAAGCTATTCATTGGGCAAGATGAGGATTTAGGTGGCCCGCGGAAGTCACTATTTCAGTATCCTTATTTTATTTCGGGCGTGAGTAGGGTTTAAATTCCGATACGATCGAGAATCACCGAGCCTTTCCTTCAGTTTGGTGTCTCTGAATTGGTGAACCGCTTCTTCATTCGATCAGGTTTCAATCTCACCCGTTCTTCGTTTAACCATTTTTTATTGTTTATTGCTTGTTTTACTTGTCTTGGGTTGGGTGTTCTTTAAGTTACGATTCGACTTGTGGATTACGATTCGACTTGTGGAATCAATCTATTATGATATATATATATATATATATATATATATATGGGTAAGTTATCTATTACGAAATTTTATTTTCTATGTATTATGAAATTTTTTAGGGCAAGTTTTTTGCTTCCCCAATTTATTGGAGGGTTTTGATACATTTCCATTGTATTATCGCCCCTTTTCTCTCTAGGATCGAGGCAGCTGCTCTCATGGCTTCAAATTCGCAGAAGGATGTCCCGACCAGCCCAGGTAAGCTGAGTTCTTTCTCTGGCATAAATCACACCCGTCAGCTTATGTATGAACTCCATGATTTAATTTTTTTCTTAATTTTGTTAAGATTTGCATGAGTTCTACACAGATCGTGATTCTATTGAGTTTTGGATCTCCATGTGGTGGCATCCCTGTACTCTGTTTAATCAATGTGGTTCGCATAAATGATAGGTTCAACTTTTTGGGTGAGGATCCTTCATTGTCATTTTTGAAGTAGTAACATTATATTATTGATTTATTAGGGAACTTGGAGATGATACAACATTTAGTCTAATTTGTTTTCCACTTAATGGTCATAGTGGAAGGGTAATTTCCAGAGAAGTAATTCTATTCATTGTTTATAGGTATGGTTTGGTCAACACCTACATCTTCAAAATATTCCTGATTGCAAAATTCTTTTGCATATACGGGCTGTACGAACGTGATAACATCAGATAAACACTTGTTATGTAATATTATTGTTTGCAAATTAATAATTGAAAAAGAAAAAAAAAACATTGTGATTGATTCAATCATAAGTTGCACATGCAAAAAAAGATCAGTAACACCCTCCCAATCAACCTCCCTTCTGGGAAAAATGACTGAATGGCCTCCAAAAGAAAATACTTCTCTTATATTCTCTCTCTATTAAATGTACATTCTGTGTTTTTTCTAATAATGATGGCAAAACATCATACAGCCCCAATGAGTTAAAAAGAGGACAAACCAACATCATATTCCTCCAATGAAGAGATTTTGTTTTGATTTTCTCCTGAAGTCAAATAATTTTATGATTTCAAATTGTATTTATTATGGCTTGTAAAAAAACCAAATGTACTGGTAATGGCGACTTCTTCTGAAATTTCATTATTCCTTTTAAGAATAACATGGATGGGATTTTTTAAACGTAAAACTAAAAAGATTTGACATCACAGTTAATGATCGACGGATAGAAACTGTGCCCAATATCCTTGCTTGTAATCCAAACCACCACTATTATACTTACCCTCTCACTGCAATGTTGTTATAAAAATCACGATCCGCTGGGTCATAACTGCCACCACCTTCCCATGCATCACACAACCATGGTCACCACCTCGTCTACCACTCCGCCACTACCACCTACGTCGTATTTTTATCACACAAGCATCTTAGTCATTGAGATGAGATTCCTTCCACTTTCACTTCCATGGTACCAGTGTACCACGGTACCACTACTATGACTATGCCCACCTTGTCAACTTATCAACGCCAAACTGTCTCCATATGTTAGGTTTAGTCAGTTTTAAATGATGGATAATATCCAATGTAAAGAAATTGAAATCTTAAAATTGGAAATATGTGGAAATTAGCCTTGAAAATTGAGGGTTACCAATGCATGTCAGCATTGTGGGTGCTGGTAGAGGTTTGAGTCTTCTCAGCAGGAAGCTTAGTGTCACAAATGGTGTGGTGGCCTATTTTCTGGTGGCTAAAATAGTAAATGGTTGTTGGAGGTGGTGGCTATAATATAATTGTATAATGGAAGGGTGGAACCTATGGCCCAACATCCTTGTTGTGAATTGAACTATGATGTCACCCATAGCTTGTTGCCTATAATACAATTTACTCATAAAAAACCTACCCTCTATTTGCCCCCATACAAACCCTAAACCTCTTTCATCAACATTTTGGTCACATAAAATTGAATGTAATCAGCCTCTAAAAAGTCCTTTAATGCTGCCGTACATCAATTTTGCTGTCAAAGCTCCTAGTAAAGTATTTTCATGCACTTGTTCTACAATAGTTTCGTATTAGAGCAAAGGAACTTGTCTTGTAAGAAGTGTTAATTATTCTTGCATATTGTGATGGACTTTTAAGGAAAAGCCAATTTGCAACATGGTGAAGTGGTCTATTGCTTGTGATCATGGAGCGTTCGAATCCTAGGAAGTGGAAGATACTTCATTCCTTTCTATAATGAAGCATATCTTAACATCCCTTAAAGTTCAAAAAGAAGATTGGAGACATTCAAATTCTTAGACCTTGGTTCATTCTGGTAATGTGGTTTGCAGACTTATTATGGATGGCTTAAGAATGTTGAGAAGGTTGGTGAAGAGCTTATTGTAGTACTTAGTTCCTAATAACCTAACATGCAAATCCTTCAACTTAGGTTGTTGTTCGTGTTGTTTTTAATTATAGTAATATAATATTTTTTGAGAAAATTAATGATAAAAAAATATTTTTTGAGAAAATTTACTCTAAAACCATTTATACGTGTTTTTGATGAGTAAATAATTGTTTGATGACACTTGCAAAAAAAATTGTTTGATGACTTACTTCGCATTTACATTTACTCTAAAACCTTTTATACGTGTTTTTGATGAGTAAATAATTGTTTGATGACACTTGCAAAAAAAATTGTTTGATGACTTACTTCGCATTTACATTTACTCCTTAGTTCCAATTCTAATATTCTCCTATTTGGATAGATGTATAGGCCTACAATATATTCAATTACTTTATTTTGTTCTCTTCACACATTTAAATGAAAGAAAGGCCATTCCACTAGCCGAGGATGCTGGGAGGGACAGATTGGTATAAGACCTATCTTTGGCATTATTTGCACATATTGGTGGACCATCATACTCAAACACACATTTTGACTCTTGGTAGCCCAAGTTTTTATCATTGCATCAAGTAACGACCCCATCTTAATACATCCATAAGAGGCCCAATTTATGTCTAGATATCAATAATTAGATTTAGGGGGGGGGGGTGAATAGGTCTAGATAGCAAATTAAAATTAACTTGTCCAATTTTAATCAAACAATCAATGATTAAAATTTTCACTTCAATTAAGTGAGGATTAAGGTTCTAATGAGTGCAATCAAATTCAGTGGCATGCAACAGTTAACTAAAGCAATTATAAATAAAGTAATTGTAAAAAGATAGATTGTGCACCGAATTTGTTGATGAGGAAATCGCCACAGATCAATTGTATCTGCTTTGGAAAACCCCAGGATGCTTACCTAGATGTGAATCCACTAGAAGAGATTTGACGATTACAGACTTCGGACAACTACTGACTTAGTGTCTCAAGTCTTGTTGTTGATCTGAATCTTCTCAAACTTGAATCATCAATCACTCCCCCAAGTGAATCCGTCGCTTCAAAATCCACGAACGACAAACCTTAGCATAATTGCGAACTCCACGCAATCTCGAACACCTCCAATTGCACAAACATGAACTCTACAAACTTGCACTCCAAGAATGATATGAAAGATGAAATTCAAGGTTCTTGTGCAAAGAACTTGATCTATATGAGCATGATATGCATGAAGAAAACCTTTTGGATTATGTATGGAAAACACTATGAAACAACCAAAAGTTCTGCAGTAAAATCGTGATCAAATCTTATATACCAAGGGTTTTAAAATCCCCAAAAAGATAGAAGTATAGTGGTTCACATCTATTCCTAAAAAATACTTAAGCCTGAATAAAGTTTTTAACAGGGGGGAGGAGTTTTTTTTTTCTTTCTAAAAACTAGATAGCTTAATGGGAGTGGTCTTGATCTGATCCAATTTAAAGAATTCTCAAATAGCTTGTAAGGTGTGCTACTTCATGTTCTATGAAGAGGATATTGTTTTAAACCCTATTAGTGCAAAAACTATGAAGAAATATTAAGAGATGAAATTAAAGAAAGATGTCAAAAATCAGATTGAGTTTTTTCACATTCCAATTGAGAAGTACAAAATTAAACATATAGAAATTGACTCCAAATATGTTGATGTGGCAATAGAAGTCAAGAAGAACTACTAGACTAACACTCAACTGCAATAGTCCAAAAGAGCAGATTTATCTAAAAAGAAAAAAACTGCCAAATTGAGTAGCTGAGCTGCCTGAAAACTTCTCTTGTCTCATTCTTGACAATGTGCGGAAGATATCACAACTAACCTCAGGTATAGTTGATGAGCCACAAACACTCCAAGCCAGGTGGGGGCCAAATTTGAATTTCAAGAAGATACTAAATGAAAAAAGAGATGGAATTTGAGAATGTTGCTAAAATGAAGAATATCAAAAAGGGCTTTGTGGAATCAAAGAGGTTGAATTATTGCATTTGCAAGTTGTGTTTGTTGTTAGGAACAAACTACATAAAGACCACTATGAATTTTTTATTTGATGGATCTTCCCATGAAATGGTGGTTTGCTTTGTTTATGAATTTGTTTAAACTGTTGTCTTCTTTCTCAACAGCTAATTGTTTGTTGGTATCCACTTACTAATGCTAGTCTAGATGAGTATTGTTTTTTGAGGCTTTATTTCATATGTCTTGATGATGACATGATTTGGCATTACTAACAATGAGTTGTTTTAGTCTTGAGTATATCACTCTTATACGTTTTGCTTTCTCAGATGACAAGACTGGTCCATCGGAGAACAAAAATTTGAAATCTGAACCAGCCTCTGTGGATACACAATCAGGACAAATGAGAGCAGCTTCTGCGTCAGGAGCTGGGTTTCCTGCAAATCCCTTTGATTTCTCAGCTATGGGTGGCCTTCTTAATGTACTTTATCTTCTTTTATGCCCTTCCTCGTGATTTATTTGAATGTATGTCTGTACCATTGCATACTCAACTCAACTTAACAAAGCCTTATCCCAATTATTTGGGGTTGGCTAATCTGTACCATTGCATGTTAAATGAAATAGGGTCTTTACGTTCTCAATTCCATTTACTAATTAAAAAAAAAAAATTCACAATTCCATTGCATGTTGTTGACTATATTGTTTTTGATTGACCACTTTACAATCTTCAATAAAACTGGGGTCCACGCCTTTTTTCTTCAATTGACAAAAGAGGGTTCCAGTTTTAGCTAGTTTGATTGTTCCACCAAAAAAAGGAAGATGAGAAAAATGAGAAAACAAATCTTATTTGATGTTTGTCATGTCATGAATGTTTAGGGGTTTTAGTAAAATATACAACATGTCTTCTATGGGAGAAGATGTAGATTGTGTGTTGTCAAGGGGTTAGGTTGAGCTGGTTGAACACCTTAATACCAAAAACATCCTGTGATCCAAACCTACTTGTATATGAATGAATTGGAAAGTGGGAAGGGCCGAAGGGGGGGGAGGCAAAATTTTGTTTATGTCTTTCTACGTGGGTTTGGTTCAAAGAGGAGTTATGGGGTTTTCGTGTAAGGCCATTTGGTGCCCTAAAGTCCCCACAAAGGTGGCTTTTTTGGCTTGGCTGGTGACATGGGGGGCTATATTGGCAATAGACAATCTTCAAAGGAGGGATTTTTTTGCTGGAAAATCGGCGCTTCATGTGCAAAGAAGTTAAAGAACCTTTTTTTCATTTGCTTCTTCATTGTTTGGTAGTTAGGGGGTTGCGGACTTCTTGTTCTCCCTTTTTAGATGTACATGGACGATGCCTTGTTTAGTGTTCTTGGTCTTTTTTGGTTCTTGTGGAGCAAAAGAAATAGTAGAGTTTTGAAGGGGCATATATTCCTTTATAGGTTAAAGGATAGTCTTTTTAGATTGTTATACTTTTTGATGTTGGATATTTTTCCTTGTTCTAATTTTTTTTTTGTTGTTGAATTCTTATTATTATTATTATTATTTTTCTTTTATAAATGGTTTCGCTCTTCTCATATGTCTTTTATATATAATACTTATTAAAAAAAATTGATGACGACTCGCTTATTTTTTTCGGTGTAGAGGAGGTGTAATTGAGGTATCTTTGGTGTGTTCAACTTTGTTTTAAGGCAATGTCAAGCCCAAAGGCTAATATGGGTGTGAGCAAATTGACCCTAACTGGGGATGTGGACAATGTTGCACATTTGGCAAATTTAGGGTGCAAAGTGGGATCTCGATTAGAATCAATTTGTGCCCTCAAACCTCTCAGCGACGAAGATCCAATTTGCAAAGTGGGATCTCTATTGGAATCAACTTTGTTTTAAGTAGCATTTGGTTGTCTAGGAGACTAGGATGCGGTGTGTTCACTATTGGGAGAGAGAGGCCACAATATTAGAAAGCTTTTGGTACAGTGAAGCCTTGTTGGGTAAGTGGTTATAGAGCCATGCTATGAATAAAGGGTAATATGTGTAGGATGGTAGAAATAAAGTATGGGAGTGACAGACAGATGGACTATGGGGACAGCATGGGAAGAGTATTAGGAACTCATATGGAGTGGAGGTACTGAAGATTTATGATTCAAAGGTGTCAAATGGGCCGGCTGTCACTGCACAACCTGTTTAAGTTGGGCTCATTAGTGCCAACGATTGTGCCATTCTGGCCCATTTATTAAATAGCCACCCCAAACCGTGGGCACATGTGGCGGGCTTGGGCCCGGCCATGCCTGGCCCTGTGGTCCGGCCTGAATGCTTTCTTTCCCATATTTCTTTCTTGTTTCCTTCAATTTTTTATAATTTTTTTTTGGTTAAATTTTAAGTTATTGTTGTATAATATTATGCTTAGTAATGTATTATACTTGTGTTTTTTCTTTATTTTACTTCTTTTTTTTTTGCTCAGATGTTTGTATTTGAGTTTTTATTTTTCAAGTTCTTACTAGTTGTTTTCTTTATTTTAGACTTGTTTGTCACTTTTTTTTGGGGCTTTATTTTGTTAATTGTTTTGTAAAGATATTTATGTTTGAGTTTTTCTTTTTCATGTTTTTGCTACTTGTTGTTTTCTTTATTTTCTAACTTTTTAGTTACTTAGTTACAATTTTTTTGCTTTATTTTGTTACTTGTTTTGCAAAGATATTTGTAGCTGAGTTTTTTTTTTTTTTTTAAGATTACTAGTTATTTTCTTTATTTTCTAAGTTGTTAGTTAGTTAGGATCCATTTGATAATGTTGTCACTTTTGGTTCTCTGTTTTTGGTTTCACTTTCTTGAAAGCGGGAGTAAAAAACACGTTTTGTTTCTTTTTGAAAACATTTACAAATTCTAACTAAAAACTGACAACGAAAAAATGTTATTTTTCAAAATTTTTGAAAGCAAAATGAGAAAACCGCAAAAACCCACGTGGCCTGTTATGGTGGATGAGGTTGGGACATCCAATCCCATAAGGTGCAATTTCTTTGAGTTCTCGTAGACTTCTACAGAAACCCAAAAGTTATAATCAACCCTTTGCCCCAACTACTGCCACCTATGATCGGCGCCCAATGATAGCCACCAATCCACCATCGATCGACCCAGTTATTCTCTCTTTCTCTGTGTCTCTATCTCCCTGTAATTCTTTCATTCTCTGATGAGCCAGCCACCGTTTCTCAGTTTCTTCTTATATCATAAGTGAAATTGTTGGATCTGTAGTTAATCTTACTCATTCATCTCTGCTAACACTCCACTATACTCGTGCATTGTTTATTTAAGTTGATATTTTGAGATATTGTTCGAACTGATCTACAAATGGAATTGGGTTTTGGATCTGTAGACATTTCCCCAAAAGTGTAGGTTTATTCTTAGTTGGGAAATAGATTTTGGTGTGTGTAAATGTGGCTTTACTACGGTTTTCTTCTTGGATCTGTAAATACTGTCTGCCCAACCTGTGTATATCTTCTTATTTGTTGGGAATCAATTTCTTATAGAACTTCTCTAGATTGTTACTTGATGTGGATACGTGAGACTGACATTCACGACCTACCCCATTGACAAAATCACGATCTTCACAAATAAGAAAGCCAACCCCATTTCCATTACCATTGCCAATATGATTGTCTTTTCTGTAGACATTGTTAATACTTCAATGATTTTATGTTTATTTGTACTGCACTCTACTGTAATGGAACATGTTGGCTCAAGATTTAATTTGTATAGCCATTTACCACCATCAATAAACTGGTTTACTTAGAAGATTTATTCAAAATTCAATATGATCAGAATGGGTTTCTTGCGTTGCCATTTGGGAAGAATGATGTCTGGCAGTGTTATAATGCATTTAATCCAGCTCTCAAAACCATGGATTCAACCTGATAACATATGGAAGCTGCTATTGTCCCTGCAGTCTTTGGTGCTTGAAAAGAAGCTTTTAACAACTTCTGGAGTCAAATGGTTCATGCTTTACTATTACGAGCTAGTTTGGGAAAGCTTCAGCTTATGGAGAATAGATTATTGTAGAATAGATTTTGTTTGTTTGGCAGAAAATAGCTTATAATTATAACATATTTTGCTTATATGTTCTTATGTTGTAGTGTTTTATGTACCTATTTAACAATTCTGTAAGAGGAACATCAATATAAAAGAATATAGTTATAGTTTAGAAGTATTATTGTCCAATCTATTTTATTGATATAAGTATTATTATCAAACATTAGCACAAAATTGGCCTAATAAACATTTAAATATTTGAAATGTTGCCAAAAATTTAAAGTTTTGGAGAGAGTAACACTTTCAACATGAAAAGAATTTTAAGTAAAGATTGATATTTCATTTTCTATAACTAACAAACTATCATCATTCTCCACAAAATTTGAGTCTGCCCATAATAAGACATTTTTCTACCATCAACCAAATTGATCACCTATATGGGAAGTCTTCTCAACATAGGCCTAATTTTTAAAAATTAGTTTAGATGTCTATAAGATTGGCCCTATCACGTCTTTATATTATTAGGACTAGCAAGTTTGCAAAAATTTCTTATATTTAAGACTTAGATAGATAACAAAACTTTGAATATTAATTTAGATAAAAGTATTAAAGCTTAAAATGGTTATATCACTTAAATACGTCATATGTAACTTTTAGATTGAACTTTTAAGTATTACATGATAATTATTCTATTGATAAAATATTATTTGACTTAGAAGTTAGAATGAATTAATTTTTAATGTGTAATATATATATATATATATATTGATTATTTTATTAGTTAGCTCCTTACTTTACTCAGGCTAGTGCTTTTTTGTTGCCTCGCTTTTTGGACAATGTGAGACCTTAGTGTCTTAAGGGCGCCTTTCGCCTTTAACTACACTGGTTGCAACTCGGCGTCAGGGTAGGCGGGGTTCATGACGAGTGGGCATGAACTGTAACCAAAGAAACAAAAGTAAGTCAACCACGAATTCTTGAACCGTAAAGGGAACAACCTTGTAAAGTAAAGAGCCTTGCCTAAAGGACCAGACCTGAAGCCGAGAACAAGATTGAAAGTGCAACTTCTCATTCGAAGCATGAAAGTGGTCAGGTCACTTAGAGCTGAAAGAGATAGGAGTGGCGAAGCTGAAAATCCATTTGGTCCTGGTGTTTTTGAATTGGGCATTGAGAAGATGACATTTTTTTATTTCGCTTTCTTCTGGCATGGAAATCAATCTCTCATTTTCCTAATCTGTGACTGATCTAGGAATAACTCCCATCAGCTGGCCCGTAATCTAGGATTGTCCAACTTATACAGATTATGAAAATATGAAGAAGAACTTACAGTACTTTTTTGTCTTCCAATGGCAATCATTGGCCAAGATGGATCAAAAGAAGAGGAAGAAGATCCTCTTCTTGTGTTTTTACCATATTTAATTTCATATTTATTATATACTTCATTTAGTAATATTTTAATATCATATAAATCTATATAAAGTTAGTGTTTAAATTTTTTGATATTCCTTTTGTTAGAAGTTCTACATCATTTAGCTTAATTTTGGGATCTATTACTGCAACCTAAACAAAAAAGTGATTTTATGTTTTCCCAATATTTATTAAATTTTTCTTTCGTTACTGTACAAATATTTACAGATAATGCATTGTGTCTATATGTTGCAAAAGTAAAAATATTATATCCCCTGGGGTACTGGGAATAAAACTCGGGACCTTAGGGATATTATCCAAGCTTCTTTTCCTATCCCTTCTCTGTTGTTTTCTTTATCCTTTTTTTTCTCTCTTCTTTTCTTTTTCTTCATCTCATCCTCTTTTCCACTTCCTTTCTCTGACAAAATGTTGTACAAAGTTACAGAGTTTGGATGGGAGCCTGTTGCAATGTGTCTAATTGCATATTTGCCTGACCTCCACATCTGAAGATGTTGGGACGTACCTAATTGTGAAAATTTCATGTAACTCATTTTCTTTTGGATGAGATTTTTGGAATCTCTATATTTTGTTCTTTTATATCTCTTCTTTTTGCCCTTTTTGTTCCCATAGAACTGATAGAAGGGTGGTACGGGATTGTGAGTTTTGAATTTTAAAGTCTGAAATTAGGGAAAACTTTTGGATTGTTAATTCTGAATGACAATTGCAATTTTTTTTTGGCTCTATGAAAATATGATGTATGATTAAGTCTGGAACTTGAACTGTAAAATTGGGGCAAACTTAATTTACTAGTGAACAATAACAGCACACATCTTCCTTTCCCTTCTTTTTTTTTTTTTCATGTATATAATATATACATGTATGTATCAATAATATGCTATCTCCTTTAAGTTTACTAATATAGGATGCACCAGATCTAGCATGTCACTAGTGTGTGTGTGTGTGTATAGAGGACTGTGACTGTCCACAGTTTCTTGAAACCTCCTGGTCTTGTAGCCCGGTATAAGGACCGTCACTTAATATCTTTTTCAATTTTCTTTTCAAGCATGTTGAATGATATACATGCCTTTTCTCTGATTTTGCTAGTGAATCTTTGAAATTAAGAAAACTTTTGCAGATTGATCACTAGGGTTCTTTGTTAGTGCTTTGAATCTCTCAATTGTTGTACTGCTGCCTTGGATATGTTCTTTTTGGGTGAGAAAGCAGTTCTTAGGTTTCTTTGGTTTGCATTTGATCGTTTCCTCAGCTTATCATCTTCCTTCTGCCTTGCCTTAAGATTCATGTAGGTCTTATGAAGGCTACTTTTACAGCTCTGTGGCTCAGAGGTCTATAATCTCACTTTTCCTTCACCAATCATTAGATCAAGATGTATGGATTTAATATCAGATTTAGTCATTTTGTATAAAGATGCATTTTCAATTGCTGGGCAACTGTTACATATAAAATTGTTTTATTATTTTTTTACATTTTCATATTAAAATAATTAAGAATTTTTATTTTTGACATCATGCTTGCGCTGCAGTTTCAATTTTGAAACCCAGCCACCTTTACACATTGGTGAATGGTCCAGGTTTCAAAATAACATTGGTAATGCTACTATAAGCAAAAGAATTCTGTGCAATGGTTCAGATAATTTATTTTGCTTTGAACTTTCAGTATTCTAGTTTAAAAGTGTACTGTTCATTGAATGTGTAGAGGGGATACAATTCACGCCTCTCCTGCTCACAAAAATTAGGTTGTGTTGGCTCGATTTGACATATTACCACCATAAAACCACTTGGTATGGGGAACTCTTGTTCAATGACTGATGGAGCAGAATACATTCTAGATGCAATATTTGGATTGATTTTAATTTTACAACTAGATCTTAAAATGTCGTTTGGAGACTAGAAGAGTTTTTGAAATCCAAGCTGATGTTGGTCAATGATGTGATATTATGTAAAACTGAAATGAAAATTAAGATTTAATCAATGATGTCTCCTTTATTTATTTATTTTTTTTATAAAACAATCAGTAAAAGTTACGTTGTTGTCTCATTAGTTCTTTTATTTCCAAATTTAACTAATTTCTCTTGTTTATTGCTTTTAATTGTCTATGGTGTGACACACACAGGACCCTAGTATTAAGGAATTAGCTGAACAGATAGCAAAGGATCCTGCATTTAACCAGATGGCAGAGCAGCTCCAAAAGACTTTTCATGGGACAGGGGCTGAAGATGGTATCCCTCAGTTTGATACACAACAGTACTATTCCACCCTGCAACAGGTTACGCAAAATCCTCAATTTATGACCATGGCTGAGCACCTCGGTAATGCATTAATGCAGGTATTTACAGGTTTCCATGTTGTATATGCTTCTCATATATTGCTGTTTATTTATTATGAAAAAGAAATTGGCATCTGGTAATTGAAAATTTAGTCATCATCTCTTCTCAGGATCCATCTATGTCCAGCATGCTCGAGAATTTGGCTAATCCGTCACAGAAAGAACAGCTTGAAGAACGAATGGCGCGCATCAAAGAAGATCCATCTTTGAAACCTATTTTAGAAGAGATAGAAACTGGAGGCCCAGCTGCAATGATGAGGTCAAGAATCTCAATATAATTTTGTATTATTATTATTATTATATGTTTATTTATTTTAATGTTTTTTTTTTATATTATTAATATTCTATGATATATGACATGTTTCACATAAAAAATGATGATCAAGGTTTTAAGTAACGATTGCAGCCGTTGTAAGCGTAATGGTTGCGGTGACATAAAGCAGGAATGTAATGGATGCAGTTACTAGGAGCGTGATTTTGTCTCTCTCTTTTTTTTTTTTAATCTTTTATCACAAAAAATCTTCCCTAAAATTGTACTGGTGCACATGTTTTAATCACAAAATATGTGGTGCAATTTTTTTTTTTTGGGGGGGGGGGGGGGTTATAGAAGAATCTTCAAGGAGACTGTTGTGTATATGAAACGGGTTGCTCTGGATGCTATTTTTTTTTTGTGGAATTCAGGCTCTTCAGTAATAAATCTCGACTGTTATTACTCATAAGTCACTGTTAACAAGTAAAGTACGCTTACCACTTTTATTCTTACAAATGCACTTAAACATGCAAATAATTTAAATTCCTTAAAGTTGGCCACTAAACCATAAATAAAAAAACCATTATAAATAAATTAAAAAAATCATTCTTGAGAGATTGCCAAGTTCTTGTCCAAGCCTAACCTCATTCAAGTATTGTCATGAGATTTAATGATTTTAAGTGCTGTAAAATCTTGTCAAGAGTCACAGGATGATACAACCATACGCGCTTAGTTTATTTTGGCAATTTTTTTTTGAAACATTAATTGATATATATATATATATATATATATATATTGTAAAAAGTTATTGGACTATTGTCTTCACTATTATATTGAACCATTTGCAGCCCATTTTTGCCTTTCTTTTTTAGCATCCCGTAAAAATAATGACCTTTTCTCTTTGTTGGTGCCAAATATTTACATATTTTATGGCTTGTAGTGAATATAATTTTTTTCCCATCTTTCCATACGTGCTTAGTTTATTTTGGCAATTTTTTTTTGAAACATTAATTGATATATATATATATATATATATATTGTAAAAAGTTATTGGACTATTGTCTTCACTATTATATTGAACCATTTGCAGCCCATTTTTGCCTTTCTTTTTTAGCATCCTGTAAAAATAATGACCTTTTCTCTTTGTTGGTGCCAAATATTTACATATTTTATGGCTTGTAGTGAATATAATTTTTTTCCCATCTTTCTTCTTTTTATTCTGTAAATGAAACGAACATTACATGAGTGTTAGCAGTTAAGTAATGACACAATACCACCCTTTCTTAATGTTGATATAGCTACTCAAGTAGCCTTAGCTTCACGTTACTTAACCTAATTAGGTTTCAAGTGGTCATGTTACATTAAGAGGATTCAAGAAGAAGCCCAAGTTCATCTCTTCACATTCAATCTAAGTCATATGTGTTGATCATTATCAAAATATTAGGTTTGGAGATCAATCTCTTCATTTTATCCCTCGACTTGTATAAGCTAGCATAAACCTAACAATCTTTCCATTTTCCAGCACACTTTAATGAGTATAATCTCAACTTTTCAACCCATTTGAAGGCTTCTTAATTGGTACTTTAATCATGCATTAATAGTATAAAATTAGAGGTTTAAAACCACGCAAAGAGGGTCCCAAAACAGTGGAGCAAAGATGGGAAAAACACCACAAAACAGTGGCTTGAAGGCCGGTTCAGGACCACCGGTCAGCCGGTTCACGAACAGTGGGGAGAAACTGAGAGGGGGTGCTGAATCAGTCAGTCGGTTCTGGCCTTTATCCACCAGCTGTGTTGATTTTTGGGGGACTGTTTTGTGATGTATTTTGCAACTAATTCCTTCTCTTTTTATTCCACAATCCTTACAATATAATTACACATTATTCAACAAAAATTACATGCTTTAAATCAATTAATTACAATTCAAATTATACATTCATCATTTTATTAATGTCCTAATATCACCACTATGCATACCATATACATACAATTCATAATATCCATCTCCTAAGTCTCCAAAATACAGCACCAGGAATACAAATTTCGTACAACCTTTGCATATACAAAATGTACAAAATAGATATCAATACATCCATTCTCAAAACCATAGACCACAAAGCATTAACTATGCCCAAAGCCATCCCAGGATATCAAAATTTATGTCTTCATGTCTTAAGCCTCATGCTTCGGAATCTTTGCCATTCCCTGCAACTAGTAGGGGGTTAAACCACGCCCTCATAGGAATAACCAACTACAGGGCTAAATAAAAATGGTGCATGGTGAGCATGTGCTTGTGTAGTGCTATGCCAATGATAGTTTATACATATCTCATGAGCAATTGAATAGAGAGATCATAATGCATAGTACATGTTCCACACATTCTCAAGCAAGCACACAACTCACACACACCAAGCACACCTCAACTCTTCCTTAGCTCAACCAACACAATTATTATCCTTTATTCTCAACACCATTTATTTTTTCTTAAATCAACAGCGTCATAGGCTCCCATCAAGCTTCTAACCGGTTTACAAAACACAACACAAGACCCGTGGTACTAAGTTATGGGCTACTAACCCAATGGAACTTGGCAACCGCTCGTGCGGATTTATGGCCAGAAGCCGAAGGGAGACACAATCTCCAACGCAAAATTCCGGGTAGTGATAATCCATTCATTTTCTTGCCACAATTAACTCACGTTACACATTTCATCTTTAAACTTCCAACCCATGGTCATTCAACATGTATCATATTCCTTCACATGGCATTATGCTCTATACATATTTCATGCCTCCATAAGTCAATATACATGTGAAGAATGCATCATTCATATCATATAGGCATTTTCACAACATGGTTTAGGCATTGTATAAATATCATGGCATTTTGTACATAAACTCAAGATAATCATGCAAATGAATTTTCTCTGAGATTTTAAGAGACGGCGAATATAAATCTACCTCAAATATTTTGAATGATGCTCTTTTACATCATTTACCATGTGCATATGATGTGATTCTAGCATAAAACCCTAATGCATGCTTGTATACATGAGAAATCAAAGGTATGTTACATGGCAATACATAGGAGAGCATTTCTATTTAACCCCATTGTAAGGAAACCACTACCTCAAAGTGTTCAAAGTAGAAACCCTAGTCTCTTCTTGATGTTTCTAGCTTCATTTCTTCTAAGCCCTAGGTAGAAATTGGGGTAGTAACTCTACCTACAAAGCTTGTAGGAGCCTTAGATTTCAAAGAAGAAGAAGAAGAAGAAAATTTGAGAGAGAAGAGGGAGCCCTAGCCTTGTCATGAAAATGAGCGAAATGAGAGAAGTTTTTTTTGTTGGGGGGGGGGGGGGGGGGGGGGCTCTTGATCGGGTGAGGGTCTTATAAGAGTAGAAAATCAGTTTTTTGGGGCCTAGGTCTTCATTTACCAAAGTACTCCTCATTAAACACTTTTGCCTTTTTTTCTTACCATGCCCTTTTAGGTCATTTTAACATGTAAGCTCCCTATTTTTCCCACTAAAATAATATCCCAAAGTCTTTTAAGTCCGTCATAGTAGTGTCTTCCGAGTACTACCCCCCGTTGTCCATTTCCAGTAAAATGATGGTTTTGCCCTTAGGTCACTTATTGTATCTAAATGACCTCCAAAGGTTTCAAAATTTTTTCTACCTCACTAAGTATCATTATTTATTAATTATTCATCATTATTATGCATTATTTTGAATTTAAGATAATTAGTAAAATAAAAAAAATCTGGGATGTTACAATCTACCTTCTTAGAAGAAATTTCATCATTGAAATTTAACTCATACTTTGATATAAAAATAATTTTGGATATTTGGTGCAAAGTTCAACATCTCGCTCTCAAGTAGCCTCCTCAATTTCATTTTGTCACCATAGGACCTTGACTGAAGGAATAGTCTTGTCCTACAAGATTTGCTTCCTCGAGTCTAAAATCCAAACAAGGTGCATCCTTATAGGATGCATCGCTCTTTATTTCTAATTTTTTTTTGAATCGAGTACATGAGAGACGAGTTTGGCTCATATTTTCGGAGCTTCGATATATGGAATACGTCAGTTAATTCCTAACAAATGAGGCGGGCAAAGCAAGTCGGTTGGCAACCCTAATACACTATGGGGCAACCTTAAGAAACACGAGGTCTCCAACCTCAAATGCTAAAGGTTGTTGCCTCCTATCTACATAACTCTTCAGTCGGCTCTAGGCTATGAGCAATCTGTGCCTAACGATCTTAATCTTCTCTATCATCTCTTGTACTAGATCTGGCCCCAAGACTGCAGACTTCCCAATCTCGACCTAACAAATTGGTGATCTACATGGTCTAACATACAACACCTCCTATGAAGTACAGACACTCTATTTTGGTGCATGTGTCCGTGTCGGACACCGACACTCTCGGACACATGAGAGACATGAAAAAGTGTCCCCAAATTTTTTTATTTTTTTTGAACTTCGGACACATTATGGACACGTTTATTTTCTTCATCTTTTTTTCCTCTTCTTGGCTCTTTTTTTGGTTTTATACACACCTGTAATAATCAATTTTGAATATTGATGATTAAATAAAGAAGTTCTTGAATTTATTTTAATAGTTCTATTATTTTAATAATATTTTTGTGATTTGTGTGTTTTTATGTTAATTTTAATTAAAATAGTATTAAAAGTTTTTATTATATGGTCACATAAAAAATCTAAAAAATTTCATATATTCAACGTGTCGCTGACGTGTCAATATCCTACTTTTTGAGAAATGACGCATCTGCGTATCCGTGTCGTGTCGTATCCGTGTCCCCTTGCCATCTCTATATTGGATTGATGGTTATTGTTGTAGGCAAACTCTACAAGTGTCAAGTGATCCTCCCAACTGCCTCAGAAGTTCATAACACAAGCACACAACATGACTTAACATCTGAGTAGTACTCTCGTATTGTCCATCAGTCTGTGGATGAAATGTCATGCTAAACAACTCAATGGCCAATGCAATCTGAAGACTACCAGAATCGTGCTGTGAATCATGGGTCTTGATCTGAAACTATTGACACTGGGATCCATGTAGGCAAGCTTGTCACAAAATCCATAGTCACATGCTTCTATTTCTACTCGGTGATTGGTAGTGGATACAACAATCTTGCAGGTCTCTATTGCTTAGCTTTTATCTGTTGACAAGTTAGACATTGGCTAACAAAACTCGCTATATCGGCTTTCATGCCCTTCCACCAATACTAACTACGGAAGATCATGATACACCTTTGTGCTGCTTGGGTGAACTGCAAGTCAAGAATGATGGAACTCGCGTAGTACATTCCACGATGTCTGTGGAACATAAATCCTGTCTTGGTATCTTAGTCAATGATCTATGTGAAGTGTTAGGTCATCAACTAGTGTCATCGCTAGTGGTGCGAGTACAACTAATGTTTGCCTAAGAATCATGCATCTGTGAGTTAATGACGCGGCTAAGCAAGCTATGTTACGCAACAATGGAGAATAGTGTGACGACTCTATCTGGCTCCTCAAGACACAAATCATACTCTTGCTATTGCCTTTAGCATGCCTCACTAATGGATAGCAATATTAGTCAGGTTACCTCGCGACTTCCTGCTAAACGCATTGGCCACAACGTTGGCTTTCTCCGGATGATATCATAGGTCGAAGTTGTAACCCTACATATACTCCATCCATCACCTTTGTCTTAAGTTTAAGTCCTTTTGAGGGAAAAAGTATTTGAGACTCGTGATCTGAGAACACCTCAAATTGTTCTCGGGAGTTGGTTTGGGAGCTCTATTCTATGAAAAGGAGCAAAAAGTGTTTTGAGCTTTTAAACAAGGTGTGACCAAATAGCTCGTATTGGGTAACCGTATTAGGCAATACACATGGGTATCGGTCATATCGATCGATATGTACCGATACGGATATGTATCGTACAATACACGTGAATTTTTCACTGCTATAATAGGCCGACTCGGGATTGAACGACCCTTTGACTGAACATTACGCATTTGAATTTTCCAGAGAGGGACTTTAGACCAATATGTATTGACCGTTATTTGGTTCCATGGAAGTTGTACCATGACTCATGATCACCCACGTATTCAACCATCTTGCTTTGTTGGTCTTATCCAGAAATTGGGCTTTAACTACATATGTACTTGACTTATCATTGAATAAGGGTATTGATTTGGATTTCCATGTAAAGATTCCTTATTGAGGCACCTTTGAGCCTTTTATGATACCTACAAGTGTTAAAACAATTGGTCGATAGTTGTTTTTCCACTATTTCATCGACAAATCATGAATCAATTTGCGGAAGTTCTTGATCATTTAAAGCATGACCACAGTCCTAACTTGCCAAAATCAAGGTCTTGTCAACTAGGGAGAAATGATTTGGGGGGAGGGGGGGGGGTAGGATCTCAGGGGCCATTCTTTTTTTATTTTGAAGGATATTTTATTCTATTTTAGGTTTTATTTAATTTAAGACTTAGTTTATTTTAGGAGTTATTTTATTTTGGGTTTGGCTATTTATGGGGGGTAGATGTTTTTGAGCCGGGCAGATTTTGATTATCGAGTATTGACTTAAATATTTGAGATATTGGATTTACGCCTTGGTTTCCTGTCTTTCTTCTCTACTCTATTATTTCTCTTAGTGGTCCTACACCATACATCATTGGTTGCATAAAATAAAGAATCAAACTAATATGAGCTCAAAACTGCAACAAAAGGAAAATAATCAAAATTAGCCCAAAGGAATAGGTGATTAGATTTTGAAGAATGAAGCAATTCTAGTTAGTGAGCCAAAAACACCTCCGTATTTAATACCTGAGAATAGGGCACAATTCAATGACTAGAAGATATTTTGATGAAAGAAACAGTGAAGGATTTGAAATCCAAGATTTTGCTTATATGGGTGGTATATTCTAAAAAGAGTGATCCCGACAAGCTCTAGCTTAATTGGTACTTCCTCCATCTCCTCATATGGGAGGTTGAGGGTTCAAGAGTGTGGGTGTGTGATTTTACCTATCAAAAAAAAAAAAAAAAATTGAAAAGGATGATGAAAAGGTAAATGTTTTATTAGGACTTCCTCAATTATGTTGCCAAGGCCTTACTGTGTCTTTCCCAAATGCAATCTTTTCCTAATCTTTTGTTTCTGTAATTATATATCATACCGGAGATTTGGAGATCAATAGGTTTACGTTTATATGCCCAATTTCTAAATTTACCATTTATTTAGTCATCCTACTATTACCACCCTTTTTCTCTATCAGCATAGTGTAGCTATTAAAATCAACTAGAACCAACCACTCTAAATTATCAACCTGTTTGGCTAGCTTATCAGATCCAACCAAACTTTGCTTGTTAACTTTGGAGTTGGATTTGTAGAAACACTGATAAATTATAATATTCCAATGATTCCTCATTTTCTTACCATGAACATTTATATGAACAACACAGTTAGAGTGACTTATAATATTTGCATTACTATTATTTTTATACCAAAATATCGATATTCCACTAGATTTGCCTGGACTATTCACCCCAAAAAATTCAAGGCTTAAGATTCTATACATTCACTTAAGTTTCTAAAAGCATAGACATCCCAGGTATGTGAACCTTACTAAGGTTCAAAATATATCTGACACAAGAAGGGTGACACAGCCCTTTTACATTCCATTCTAGGAGCTTCATGTTGTAAAGCAAGAAGAGACTTTGGTCTTCAGAAGCATTTCTTGTGTTTGGCTTGCTGCTGCTCTGCTGAGCCTCTCCTTCTAGAGCTTCACTTTGTGTTTTCTTCTGGCATGAGATATTTGGGCTGTAATGAACTTTTCCATCTTTGTCAATAGTTTCCATAGCTCCTTGCCGTTCATTGTCTAGGAGGTCGTTACCTCCAAGAATAAAGTTGTCATCGTATGCATTAAAGTTGTTTTCCTCATTATTCTTGCCTTCTGACTCTTTTAATTTAATAGTCTTGTCTAATTCTTAAATAGAAATGAATGGCGAGATAGGAGTCATGTAGCCGACCCCAAGTAATTGGGATAAGGCTTTGCTTTGTTGAGTTGAGTTGAGTTGAGTCTTGTCTAATTCTTGCTTCTGGGCTTCAGCTCCTTCAATTGTATTATCTGGATGGGGTTTATATATATATATACATATATTCTTTTTTAAAAAACTGATCCAAATGGAATTGGCTCTGTACCGGGGCCTCTTTACCTCCACTTGAGCCCAAGTTCTTTTATTTGGCCCAAAATTGGATTCTCATATCTTACACCACGCCTCTGCTAGGCAGCATGTGGAATGGCCAAGAGCTGACCCTTTTGGATATATAATCCAAGTTGAGAGTAGAGTTATGGGAACAGCTGTCTGCCACAAAGCACTTCTTGGCCACCTCTATCTATTGGTGTGAAGTCCAGATAGTATGTGGCATTAGTTGGGAAATTGTAGCCACATGTCTAGAGCCATGTGCGGCTACTGTCCAGGCTCCTCTATTGTCTATGCCGATTCCTAAGCCAAGATCTGGAGCATCTCTTCATTTCAATTTCCATTGGTAAATTTTGGAATTTCAAACCAATTAAGGGCCTCACCAAGCGAGGCTTCTTGTAGGGTTTGAACATTGGTATCCATGACTGAATGATGAAATACTTCCCTCACAGAATACAGTCCATTGTTACTGAATTTTGTAAAGTTAAACTCACCCAAGAATTTTATCATGTAGAATTCAATTTAGGTCTACAAAATCAGTGAATCCACCAATTGATACCAGATCTGACTTGCTTGCCAATATTGACTCAATTATACTTGGTGACCCACACTTCCCCTATCAGTTTCATCTACATCTTATTACACTTGCAGATTCAAGTCTTTTTTAATTAAATTTTTTTAAATGAAGCTTTTTTTTCTTCTTAGTCTCTTGCTTCAAATCATCATCCTCTGTACATCTTTGCATTACTCTTGTTTCCTTCATTAAGATACCTTCTTCTTGGTTGGTCAGTGTTGGGGCTAAGTATGCTTCCTCCTTTCAGCTGCCAGTTCCTCTTTCTGGCACCGGAACTGGTCTTTTACCTTTTGCCATGAATTCCACCCATCTCTTTTGGGCTGTAATGATTTCAATGATGTCAAGCAATCATGGTCATCCTTCTCAATCTTTCCAACTCTTTTCTCACTTGTTCTCTCTTTCACTTATGGATTATGTTTCATCCACTTTTAAAACACAGTTTTTTTTTTTGTCTTTTTTTCCCTTTCCATATTTTACATTGGAGAAGTTTATAAGTTCTTGAATCTTGACTATAGAGTTTTTCTTAACTTTATGGAAACAATGCAAGGAAATGTACTTTTTAAAATATTTCTTCACAAAAATCATTCTCAGTATGACACATGATTTGGAAACTTCTTTTTCTTTTTTTGAAAATTTATTTGTGTTGTTTAGGTACTGGAACGATAAAGAGGTTCTGCAGAAGTTGGGTGAAGCAATGGGTCTTGCAGTTGTAGGAGAAGCTGCCACTTCTGAAAATTCTGGGGCAGATGAAACAGAAGAACCAGGAAATGAGGATGAATCCATTGTTCATCACACTGCTAGTGTTGGTGATGTGGAGGTACTGAATATTTGCTATTTATCTCCTCCTAGGTGTTATTTGGTGGGTTGAACTGGTTTGTTTTGCATGTGTGACCATAGATCAGTTTGTAAAACTCTATCTAGACCACCACTTCCATAGAAACTATCCTGTCCCATAGAAAGAGGGGGAGGAGAGGGGCGAGGGTGGAAACAGCATAAGCAGAAGTGAAACCTAAGTGGATGCAGTTGGAATTTTGATTCAGATTGTGATTTGAGGGAGAAAAAAAATTTACTGAAGACCATGGGAGATTGTTTTTCTTCGATTTCTTCTTCCCAATCCCATACATTGTGTCTGAGCTGAGGGCATCTTGTGTTCTCCTGTTTATGGTGCAGTTTAGGTGCAAATCACACAATTAATACTTGTGGTTTAGTATTTGCTTTTCTTTCAAGATTCCTGCATTTTCATATATGAATTTTATTGTTAGAAATTATTTAAATAAGAAATTAATATCTTTTTATTTTTCAACTTATCTGCGAGAAAATATTTTACGTGTTTTGTCATGATTATGCATTTCTACAAAATTTCTGGTTGACAATGGTATCGGCTCCAATGACCATTATTTGGTAAAGTTGTTTCATCAATTGATACTGTGGTGTCATAACAAAACACAGTTTTTCTATATATAAACAATATGATAACATTGATAAATAAATACATGAACTTATTCGCAATGCCGAGATTTTTCCCCTGTTTGGGAGTCTTGTATTTTTTTTTTTGTTTGTGTTGTTTCAATTGGAATTAAAAGACCTTAAGCTATTTGTCAAATTATTAGCTTCTTTATTTTTGGATTTTAAATTTAAATTGTCTAGCTGACTAGTTACTTCTATTAGGCAACATATGCTTGAGTTGGAGGTCACCGGTGTGCACCATGTTTTGTCACTATTATAATTAAATCACTATATAATACATTCTCCATTAAATTAAATCCTGAACAAATTCATAGAGTTTAAAAAATGAGGAGTTATGTTTTACCTGTGAAGCACAAACACTCTATTTTGCCTCATGTGTCAGTGTCGGACATGCGAAAAAAGAGTGTCAATTTTTATAAAAAAAAATTCTAAAATCCTTTTCTTCTCCATTTTTTTTTTGTTTAAAGGATTTGTTATTTTGATATGACAATTTTGATTAAAATAATATTAGGTTTTTATTATATGGTCATACAAAAAATATATTCAATGTGTCCCTGATGTATCCGTTGTCTACTTTTTTTAAGAAATGTCATGTTTGTATATCCATGTCATGTGTATGTATCTGTGCTTCTTAGTAATTCACTGTGGAATTATGCCATAAAATTTGGCATATTTGTGTTTTTTTAATAATTTGCAGCTTCCATGGGATAAAATTGGCCCCTTAATTTCTTATAAAAAATTTTCTTTTGTATGCCTTAAAGTAAAAAATTTACCTTTTTGTATGCTTGATTGGAAAAATCTTGGTTTATTGGAAAATATCCTAATATTTGGAGCTATTTTTCTTAATAATTGGTAGATACTGTAGAAAATGTACAGCTACACATTAAACTTGTACCTGACTATGTTTTTATAGCCAATGTTTTCAGTATGTGAGTGATATTGTTCCCATTTAAGTTACTAGTAATCAGAACTTCCTTGATATAATTCTTTTTTATTGATCTACGTAATTAAGATGAAGTGAATTTGTTTGATATTGGGTTCATTTTACGTAGATATTCAAAATTATTAATAAAGTTTTCACTCTATTGAACAATTAGGGTTTGAAGAATGCACTGGCCTCGGGTGCTGATAAAGATGAAGAAGATTCAGAGGGAAGGACAGCATTGCATTTTGCCTGTGGATATGGCGAGGTATGTTTAGTGTCTTGAAATTAACCCTTTTTGACCTTTTGTCATTTTCTCTTTTCCCCCACAGAATATTTTATATACTTTCATATTCTTGGGGTGATAAATGCTGCTCAATCAATTGGATTGGCATATTAATTTTAGCTGATAACATGCAAACACTATTTTGTGGAAATCCCTCAGAGCAGGGATCACTTGTTCACTGTGCAGAACGCTGCCGGTACTCCTTTTCTCTAGAAGTGCCTTATTTTTTTTGTTTTTTATGTTCTAATTATTTTTTTTCTCCATCCAGCTCATGCTGCATGCATTATGCATGTACTGGTTTTGGAACCCTGTGGGCTATAGTGGAACATAACTTTTATAGTAACCTTGTTGGTTTAATCTCTAAATTCCTTGATCGGGGATGGTCTAGTTGAAACTAGCCTTGTGGGATTTTTTTACTGCCTAGAATGTGTGCTAATATTGTGTTGGAGTTGAGAGGACAAGTTTCTGTATACAAATTTACCTATGATCTATTTTACCTAGAGTTGCTTAGTTATTACAGAGTACTGTTCTCAGTACAACTTGCATACATGTTCAGGACATTACTTTAGGCACATCTAAAGCTCGAGATGTGTCCGGTTGCCATGTCTTATGGAGGGAGGAGATAGAAGGGGGAGGAGGAGGAAACAGGGAAGAATAAGAAATAAAAAGGAAAAGAATGCATACTTGATGTTTTTGTTTGCGGTGGAAGATGTTGAGTTTTCTCCAATCGGGGGAGACTGATGCAATCCATTAGAATCTCAAGAATGCAAAAATTCAAAAAGTGGAAAATTTTGGAAATTGGTTAGACTTCAAGACTTGACCCACTTGGGACATCTTAGAATCAAGTTTTAAATTGTTTTTGTTCTTATTTACGTTGCTTTTAATTTACTTTGTTCTTAATTTAATTATTTTCATATTTTGTTAAGTTTTTAGAGTCAATGGCAATTTGGTAAGTTACATATTTTTTGGGCGGCTATAGTTTGGTTCATGGGTCATATTATGATAATAGGTTATATAGATCCAATGGGATGGAAGGACTTGGGGTAGAGAAGCCAATGGTGTTTAATCAGGTATTGCTGGGGAAGTGGTTGTGGCAATTTTCTTGGGTGAGTCGGTCATTGTGGAGGAGGTTAGCTGAGAGGAAGTTTGGGTGTGTGTGGGGAGGGTGGACGTCAAAGGAAATGGGATCTTCCCATGGGAGCGGCGTGTGGAAGGGTTTGGTGTTTTCTGTCTGTTCCTACTATGATGAGCTCTCAGGAGGGAGGGAGAATATGTTCCTATCTAAGAAAATTTGGGGAATGAAGGCTCCCCTGAAGATGAATTTTTTTATAGACAACAGTAAGGATTCTCACTTGTGAACTGTTGTTGTATGTGCTGTTTTAGAAGAGGAATTGTTGAGTCATTTATTTTGCATTGGATAGTGGCACAGGGTTTGTCGAACTTGCTATTCTCACTATTTGGATTGTTTGGGTTATGCCAGAAACAATCGTGGATTTGTTTGAGTATTGTAGTAGCGTGTGGAGATGTGGTCAGGGGTGGCAAGTTTGAAGGACAGCCTCTCTATATTTCATGTGCTGCATGTGGCAAGAGCAGAATAGGAGAATATTCAAAGGAATGCATAGGCATATGAATGAATTGAAGGGGATTTTTCTAAATACTTTTGCTTTTGGTTTGTGCAAAACTTTTATAGGACAGTAGATTCTTTTGTTGAGTTCTTAAGCAAAATGCGTACGATGTGTGGTTGAGCAAATGTATTCTTTTCTTATGTTCACGGGCACGCCCTGTTTTCTGGCCCCATTGAATGATATAGATATTTCACTCATAAAAAAAATGTTTTGAAGTTTCTGATTTTTTGATCGAGCCGAGGTCCTGTTAGAGTTAGGATATCTAGAAGTCTATATACAGTCATGTAATGCTTTTTATTTGATGGAGAGAGATCAACTTTAGAGAAATTTTCTGGCAAGTATTATGCCCTTTTTATGTGAAGTTTCTTTGTTTTTTTCTGCACCTTTATACTAGCAATCAGACCTTAAAAAGTAGGGTAAAATACACTGACCTCTCATGGGGTTAATCAATATTACATATGGTTCCCATGTAGTTTGAGAAATTACACCAATATCCTTTCAGTTTTAATGTCAGTAACAATAACCTCCCCTCCGTTAGTCAACTATTAGTTGACCAAGCGATTTTCGCTGACCTCACCTCAAATGTTTTTATAAATTCTAATTCTAACCTTATTAATTCAAGTTTTAAAAAAGAAAAAAGAAAATTTTTTCTCTCTTCCAGTTCTAACGTATCTCACTCAAATATATCCCTTTCTGATTCTATTCAAATAAATCAACCTCTATATATATGTATGAAATAACATCAATATATATATATATATATATAAACCAACCTGTATATAAATTAAACTGTTGATTCCTTTCATGAAAGCTCCTATTTGAGAAATTAGGAATTTAGAAGTTCTTAAATACCAGAATGGAAACTGAAACTAAACATGAAGGGAAAAAAATTAGGAAGAACTTGAATCAACCAAATCATAACATTCTCCTTTTCAAACCAGAGTACCATTATCAACATGATTTTTATTCCTTCTAAAATATTAGCATCAAATTTCTGCTTCCCAGCCAATCAACCAAAAATATCCCAACAACCTCAGAATTTCAAATCAACAAAAGAAAACCAAAACAAGATGTATATGTACATAGGTAGACAGAGAGAAAAAGAGAAGGGATTGGTGTGCATATATAAATGTATATTCTATCATATATATACACACAATAACATCGGTATATATACACACACGCATTTACAATAACATCAGTACATACAATACAATAATATCAGTAACATCACTATATATATATGTACATATTCAATAACATATCATCAGAAATCTTGTTCATGCGCCATTGAAGTAGATGGGTTTTCTTAGTGGCCAATTTCAAAATCTTGTTCTTTGATCTCGTTACAGATCAATGTAGATGGTGGGAATCGATGGTTACAATCATTCTATCTTGAAATCTTTCAATGAGAACTCCGGTGGTGCCGTCGTTCTCCATAACCATTTGCAAACCCTCATGTGACCATCTGCGATCTTCCGATCATGAATCAATTGAAAATAAACTTGATTTCCTTTAGGGTTTTATTTTAAAGAAAACTAAAGGGCAATGAAGTAATTTTATTCCATTTCCTTACGGTGTTATGAGACAAACTCTAATAGGGGAGGTCAGTGTAATTTCTAGAACCTCAGGGATCTATGTGTAATATCGAAAAACTTCAGGGGCGGTCAGTGTAATTTACCCTAAAAATTACTATTTTAAAATCTTACTTCAACTACCTATTGTTAGCTTGAGTAGTATATCCTCCACTTCCTAAATAGGAGGTTGAGAATTCGAGTCTCAAATGGGATGAAGTGGTCGTCTTTTTTTTTTTTTAAAAAAAAGAAAAAGAAAAAGAAAAATCCTACTTCAACTACCTAGTGTTAGCTTGAATAGTATATCCTCCACTTCCTAAATAGGAGGTTGAGAATTCGAGTCTCAAATGGGATGAAGTGGTTGTGTGTG
Source organism: Nyssa sinensis (assembly GCA_008638375.1). Taxonomy (NCBI): domain Eukaryota; kingdom Viridiplantae; phylum Streptophyta; class Magnoliopsida; order Cornales; family Nyssaceae; genus Nyssa; species Nyssa sinensis. The sequence goes on along the minus strand of VIRR01000504.1, from coordinate 121,408 downwards.
TGTTTTTTTTTTCAAAAGAAAAAATCCTACTTCAACAAGACAAATTCATCCTTAAACCAAATACTCAATCTTGACAACCAAAAGACCCCAAATTCAAGTTACTGTTCACGGTTACTATTCACAGCACCCTGACCCACCACCAAATTTTTACCTCAAACTTTTTCCTCTTTGATTTACCTTTTACAAACCCTAAGACTGAATACTCTCAACCTTTGGCCGTAAAACTCAACAGCAAACAGCCCCAGAAAGCCCATCTTTTCCACTGCCCATATCAATTTTGGTGTCACAACTTATATGCAAGTTTTACCCCCACATTCAAAAGTCAACAGTAATATGCTAGTGATTTTTGTTTTGATACACTCTTTCAAAACAGGAAAGACCTGCATTCTATAACACCACACTGATCTAATAAATTTCTTTTTAGTGTATTCCTTAGTTTTCCGTTTAAGAGAAATATAATAGGAAATAACCAAAACAAATCAAGATATCAACATATATAGGTATATGCTTAGTTCAATGTTTTTAAATGTTTCATTTCAATATAATAAATTTTCATAACTATAATTCTTATTACTCATCTTTCAATGCAAAGAATAAAACACTATTATAATTAGACCTACCACATTCTATTTCACCTATATCATCAAATAGATATACTCCCTGTTGTACCATATTTTGAGTATATAGTGTATGGTGTTTCCGTTCTTGTTCCATGTAACATTTTAGCCTCATTCCCCCAATCCAACCAGTTGACTATCTGATCAGTCCGAGTCTCAAGCCAACCTCTTTCTAAGCCTATATATTGACTTTGCTAACCCAAGCCTAAGAGTGATGTGCCCTGCCCAACTCTTTGCCATGATCCCTTCCTCTCTCTGCTTCATGATCTTGTTAAGTCCAAAATATAAGTTGGGCAATTTAACTTGCATGGATGCCCCAACACCCCTCTACAGCAAAATACCCTCAAATTGACCCAACATACTCAAAGCAACAAAAGATGCACCACTAACCAGTCCACATGCCTGCCTTTGGGTCGATTTGAACTTTAAAAATGTGTCCCCTTGCGGATCAGATAAGGCTGATATCTTCCTGTACGACATGGTCTATTCCAAATCTGAACTCCATCTTGTGGTTTGCGGTCCTGTAGCATTGGGCCCCACACACCTGATTTCTAAACACATCTAGCTCATCTTCAATGCACACCATCTTCCTTGGTTCAACTCCACCATGTTCTACAACCGCCGATCCCTACCTTAGCAGGCTCTGATTTACATATCTGATCGCATCTTCCTTTGGCATTGGAACCATCCCCAGGGTTATTGAAACTTAATAAAACATCATCCCTAACCAAGATTGAACTCAACTGCTGTCAGAAATCCACCACAGATTTTTCATTGCCTGGAAAAGGCATTGCAGATGTAATGGAAGTTCAACAATTGAGTCCTCTTTTTGCTTCAAAACCCATGTATGTCCACAATAAGGTCGTCCATGGGCAGAGAATCAACAAGGTTCACTTAACAAAGAAGAAATGACATCATGTTGGATTTTTTTTTTTTTCTTTTTTTATTTCCACCAAATGGTCCACCTAAAGGTATGCATACCAAAACCTCTAGAGAATAAAACCCAAAAATGAGGATTCTCTCAAATGGGTATTATGACTAATGCCCAAACTAAGACCACCACCAATAAACCTGTAATGTTGCTTCGAACTATCTCACAAAAATGAGCTTCCCAAAATGGGGGTCCTTCTCTACCTTGGTTTACATTCAAATGCCTACTCCTGCTCCCTTTTATGGAGGCTAAAGATCATAGTTAAATTCCAATTAGGGGTGGCAATATTTGACACGAGCCGCGAATACGACTCGAAAACAACACGAAATTAACAAGTTTCGGTTTGGACTTAAATGTGTTCGGGTTATAATCGGGTCAGACCCGATTAACACGATTAAAAATCGTGTTGTGTTAGAGTTAACCCTCTACCCTAAAATTAACCCGCTTATTAAACTTGTGTCTCATGATCCAAAATTGACCTGAGACTTGAAACAGACACGTTTAACCTGCTGACCCGAAAAATACGCGATTTAACCTGCTGACCTGAAATTGACACGATTATTTTGGCATTATACATTATTTTTCTCTATTATTTTAATTAATACTTTGTATAGATTTAAAAAAATTAATTGTTAAGTAATAGGATTATTATATTCACCACCAAATGAAATTGGTTTCTTAAAATATTACAAAATATTAACTATTAAAGAGTTTATCGTGTAAATTTTAGAATATAATTGAACAAATATCATTTCTAATGTAAAAGCTTATGATGAAAAAATGTGAAGTATTACTTACTTAACTAATGATAAGATAACATAAAATAAAGGGATTATACCCATCTATATGCTTTCAAAGATGTAGAATATGTTTAATATATTAGCAATTGAAGTTATCTATTTTGAGTTTAAGATTATAACAAGAAATAAATAATAATGCATTGAAAAAATAAAAATTGTTAAGTTATATGGTTTTTATTATTAATTTTGTATTATAAATACTATTATAAAAAATTAAAGGCATAATAACTTGAAAATCAAATAACACTTTTGCATTGAATTCATCTATATTACACTAGTAATAAATTTAATGTGTCTATAAAGATTACAAGACAAATATTATAAAAGTATTAATTTTTTTATAAACTAAATGTATTATATATTAACAAATATTATACTAAATACATTTAGAATGTTTATTTGTATTATTTATATAGCATGATTTTTTATCAATTTAAGTGCTACGTGAAAGAAATGTGAAATTTCAAAATATGTTTGAACTTTTTTTATTAAAAAACGCTTCAGAAGATTGAGTAAAATAAAAAATCAATTTGATATACATGATTTTCCCTTTTGTTAATGATTTACAATATCATTAGAAATAATAAAAAATATTCAATAATCCTTCAATGTAACCTTTACAACAGTAAAATCATGGCTGGCCTTTTAGTATAATATTCTCATGGAAAAATAAGTTTGAGCAGGTGATTTTAACCTTTAGGTACATCAAACTTTTCAGGGAATTGGAATTTGATTAACTGAGAACAGCCTGATAATATATGGGACCAATAAATTGGAACATTAATCTGGTCCACTTTAAAATTGATCTTTTTTCCCACAAGTAAACTTCAAAAAGAGTCCTGATAAAACTATGAAATTGAGGCAAAATCTCGTTAGTTCTTATTGTGCTTTACATAGCAGGAGAAGGTGCAAATCCATCACGAATGGGTGCTTAAAAAATGAGAGCCATCACAATTGACAGCATAGGATCAGTATAGATTTCTTGAAAGGTAGCCATCCCAACTTTTTGTTATCAATTGTGACGAGGCTCCCATTTTCTTTACTTGCCTCATTCTCAAATTACATATTTTGAAATTTAAAAAAAAAAAAAAAAAAGGCTAGGCAAAGCTACAATATATTGGCCTAATTATTATTATTATTGGTGCTGGTGGTAGTGCTTCTGAGATTTTAAGTTTTTCGTCCTGCAATTTCAAGTCTCCTAGCTTCTTTTTAAGCAGCCGAGAAATGTGCTTGATTTCATTCCAGGTGAAGTGTGCTCAGGTCCTTCTTGAGGCTGGAGCGATAGTAGATGCTTTGGATAAGAATAAGAACACTGCTCTTCACTATGCAGCTGGTTATGGCAGGAAAGAGTGTGTTGCACTTCTGCTGGAGAATGGTGCTGCTGTGTAAGCCAATGTGGTTAAGATTTGTCTGTTTTTCATATGCTTTATTTCTTCCTATTCATTCCTCCTGATAATTCTGTTTCTTGCTGCAGCACTCTTCAGAATTTGGATGGCAAGACGCCCATTGATGTTGCCAAGCTGAATAACCAGCACGAGGTACTGAAGCTGCTAGAGAAGGATGCATTTCTATAACTTGGAAGGCATGTGGGCAAATGTATACTTGGGCTTTTTCGCCATGTTACAGGGTATCATTGTGTTAGACCTATTTGTTTCTATGTGCAGCACAAGGATGTTGTCATCCCAACTTGTTGCTTTGTCTATGTTATGTCTCCTGCGGTCTGATTTTTACATCTCCGGATCTTTATACTCAAATTACATTAACAATCTCTTCCGTGGGAGTTTTTTTTATGTGAGATGGATATATTATATGCCCGTCGCTCAATAGCCAACTTTGATAATTACCTGATGGTTCAGTATATAGATGGCTGAGAATGGCCAATTAACTGTTTTTATAGGTATTTTCAAGCTTTGTATCAGGTTTCATTGTAATTGTGCATCATAGGTATTTTCAAATTCGCTCTGTAGGGCTCTGAAATAAACAATTATTTCTTGTATCCGAATCCATAAAAAAGAATCTCTACATGGAAATTGCTTTTTGAAAAGGGGTCAAATGCCGTGATTGTAACAAGGTGATTAGTATGGTGATACTGCAGTTTTAATTGTTGACATCCTATTTTGTACTCTGACGCTGATCATCTGCCACGTGACATCATGATGTTTTTGGGCTCTAAACATAATGATTTGTTCAAGTGTTTAAGATTAGCTTGTTGCGATTAGTGGGCAACACAATGCAGGAAGGGATGAAGCAAAGGTGTGGATCCCCGATGTAAAGCAGTAGTCAAGCACCCTGAATGCTAGGCATTCTATTAAGTGTTAAAAGACTTGGATAGATGTCTTTTCTGACTAACGTGGGTGGCCTACGAGGCATGATTAATGTGAACGTCCAACTAATCACGGATAAGATCAGGAAGTCTAACAGGGAAGATGCTTGCAAATTTCGGGATTTTGGACGACCAGAGGCTCTGGAATTGACTATACGTACAGAATGTCAATTACATCATCACACAATGTGGGATACGTGGCATTTGCAGTCTTGAGTCTTGACAGAGTACAACCAGCACATTCAAAAGACACGGCATCGTGATAGGTGCCAGCAATTTGGTATAAAAGAGAGCCCTCCTCTTCTTTAGAACGCGGGGGTGTGGGTGTTCAAGAACATCGTGCTAACTGTCACGATCCGAAGCCGTTCTTTGCAGATTTTCAGGCAATGATCGACATTGTTATCTTGACAGATCGTCCAAAATCGAATGAGTTGTAATTACCACTTTGCAGATTTTCAGGCAATGATCGACATTGTCATCTTAACAGACTGTCCAAAATCGAATGAGTTGTAATTTCCAATAAGGATTTTTTTTAAAAAAAATTGCAGAAGCGACACCTTTGAAACTCACCCGATAACATATCATCAATCATCTTTAAAAATGTTCTCAAGTAAAATCATTGTGATCACATCACCATCACTAATATAACCCATCCACATTTCTATTAACATTCATCAACTACGTCCATCAAAAGATACATATTACTTGTCCACAAAAGATCCATAGCATTACAAGTCAAAAGATATATCATTAATTCAGTAAAGCCTTATCCTAATTATTTGGGGTTGGCTACATGAATCTTACCTCGTCATTCTTCTTTATTTAAAGCTATTCTCTCCGTTAGATCACACATTATCATATCTTTTTTAACTACCTCTACCAAACTTATTTTTGGTTGCCCTCGCCCCCTAGCATGGTCCTCAATAGTAACCATGTCGCTCTTTTTTACTGGTACATTTATTGGTTTCCGTTGTACATGACCATACCACCTTAGCCAATTTTCTCTCATTTTATCTATTATTGGTGCTATTCCTACCATCTTCCGAATATGTTCATTCCTAATTTTATCTTTTCTTGTCTTGCTGCACATCCACTTTAACATCCTCATTTCGGCTACTAATCTTATTAACATATTGTTTCTTAACTGCCCAACATTTTGTTCCATACAACATAGTTAGTCTAATAGTTGTTTTATAAAATCTATCTTTCAATTTTAAATGTCTAGGATGATCGCACAATACTCCAAAACACTCATCCACTTAACCCATGCTACTTTAATTCTATGAGTAACATCATATCAAATTTCTTCCTCTTAATGAATAAGTGAGCTTATATAACGAAAATAACCCATGCTGACCCTTGATGTAGTCCTACTGTGATCGGTAACTTACTTGTTTCTTCTATAGTTGTCCTTACTATAGTGACCGTCCTATCATACATATCTTTTATTGTTTCAATATATTGTTTTATAACTCCTTTCGTTTCTAAAACCTACCATATTAGATCTCGAGGGACCCTATCATATGCTTTCTCCAAATCAATGAATACTCTCCATAAGTCTTCTTAATAAGTAAATAGTCTCCATTGTTGATCTCCCTGGCATAAACCCAAATTGATTTTCCGATATTGTTGTTTGAAGTCTTAATTGGCGTTTGATCACTCTCTCCCAAAGTTTCATAGTATGACTCATTAATTTAATTCCACGATAATTTGTATAGTTTTGGATATCCCCTTTATTTTTGTATATAGGTACTAAAATACTTTTTTTCCACTCATCAGCCATTTTCTTAGTTATTATGATCTTATTAAATAGATTTGTTAACCAAGACACTCCTACCTCCCCTAGACACTTCCAAACTTCAATGGGAATACCATCTGGTCTTAACGCCCTACCAGTTTTCATCTTTCTTGAAACATTTTTTACTTCAGATGCTCTAATCCTACAAAAGAATATATCCTCCATTTTACTTAAAGAGTTTTCTACACTTAAGTTTTCTATATGATTTTCATTCAATAACTTTTCAAAATAACCTTTCCATCTACTTTTAATTTCATCATCATTCATCAAGACTCTTGAATCTTCACTCTTTATGCATTTAATATTATTGAAATCTTTGGTTTTCATATCTCTTGTCTTAGCAAATTTGTACATGTTATTCTCTCCATCCTTTGTACCCAATTTGTTATAAAAATCATTATATGCCTTATCTTTTGCCTCTCTTACAACTTTCTTTACTTCCTTATTTGCATTTTTATATGCTTCCTAACTTGTTTTGTTTCTAATTTTTTGCCAAGTTTTAAAACATTCATTTTTAACCTTTACTACTTTTTGGACTTTCTCACTCCACCACCAAGTTTCTTTACCTAATGGTCCTATTCTTTTTTCTTCCCTAACAACCTTTTTTTCTATTCGTTTAATGCATGTTGTCATTTCATTCCACATTACATTCGTTTCATCATTTATATTCCATTGTGTTTCTTTTAGCATCTTACTTTTTAAATTGCTCTACTTTCTCTTATTTTAAATTTTATCATCCAGTTCTTGGTTTTTTTTTTTTTTTTTATATATCTTTAGTCTTTTGTACATATCTTTTAATATATATATATATATATATATATATATGTCTAAAACCATTAGCCTATGTTGTGAGGTTAGGCTTTCTCCCGGAATAGTTTTACAATCTTTGCATAATAGTCGATCTATTCTTCTAGTGAGGAAAAAGTCTATTTGACTTCTATTTGATCCACTTTTAAAGGTAATTAAATGTTCATCTCTCTTTTTGAAATATATCTTTTTAATCATAAAATCATATGCAACTACGAAATCTAGTATTGCCACCCCAGCATCATTCCTGTCTCCAAACTCGTAACCCCGAAGGACCATCTCATATCCTCTGCAATCTTTTCCTATATGACCATTAAAATCACCCCCACAAATATCTTTTCACCTATAGGTATGTTTTGAATTAATTCATCCATATCTTCCCAAAATTGTGCCTTAATTTGTGCGTCTAATCTTATTAAGGTGCATATGCGCTAATTATATTATCTCCCAAGAAAATATTTATGAGTATTATCCAATCTCCTTTGCTAATCATAGTTACAACCTTTTCCTTGAGATCCTTATCTATTACTATCCCTATCCCATTTCTATGCCGATCTTCTCCAGTATAATAAAGTTTATATATGGTGTTTTCAATTTTCCTAGATTTCTCTCCTACCCATTTAGTTTCTTGTAAGCATGCTATATTACATCAAGTTCATCCTTGTTCATCATACACAAGTCCACCATTGTTAGCCTTACAGCTCCTTTACTAGTTTAGTCACCTAAAATATGCATGGATAAATCCATGTGAGTTTCATGAAAAGCCTATGAGTAATTCATGCATCCTATCACAGGTTTGCAAAATGAGCTTTTCACAAAATACTATGGGCACTAAGTTTTCACCAAAAATAGATAACACATTTTTCAAAGTAGATGATTTCTAGTAAAGCAACCTGAGGGTTCAAAGCGAATGTAACACAAGCATTTCTTAAAATGTATTCCAGATGATCAAACACAAAACGAATATCACAAATATCGAATGACAAACACACACACGAGGATAATCCTGAGATCCGATGTATCATCAAGCAAGTCAAAGGATTACTATAGAGTCGGAGTACCTAGTGGAAGGTCTCATAATTCGAGTCAAAGTACCATGTGGTGGGTCTCATGAAAGAGTCACGATGCCACATAGTAGGCCTCATATAGTTGAAAACACATAGAGTCGCACATAAAGTCAGAGTATCTAGTGGTAGGTCTCACAGTTCGAGTCAAAGTACCATGTGGCGGGTCTCATGAAAGAGTCAGGTTGCCACACAGTAGGCCTCATAGAGTCGATGTGCCACATAGATAGGCCTCATGTCATGACACAAAAATGAATCACACACATATAATCAAATATCGAAGCATTTCACTAAAAAAATTTGACAAGATTCAAAGATGGAGATATTTACAAAACAGTGTTTATGAATAGCATTTCAAGATATAATAAGAAGATCATGTTTCAAGAATTGTTCACAAACCATAGAATTAAACATTTGAAGCAAGATATAAAAATCCACTAATTCGACATACATGATTACTCACAAAACACAAAATAGATATTTTTAAATAGGATATAAAATCCACTGATTCAAGTTGCAAGATTACTCATAAAATATAGAATAGGCATTTTGAATAAGAATGGAAATTCACTGATTTAGAGTATAAGATTACTCTCCTTAAGCCCTTAGTCTGTTTCCTTAATTCCTTTGCCTTTGTTTGTAGTTCCTAGACCCATAAGTCAAATATACATAACTTCATATTAGAACACAACTCAAACATTACTATTGGCTACTTATTATTTTTAGCCTCATTGAACTTTGTTTTTGGACTTAGAAGTCTCAAAAACTCTAAGACATATCCTCTCACAACCTCTAAGTTCATTTGATATCTTATTCTTTCATTAGGAGCATTATTGTAATTTTTTCCTTACGCGTATTATATTTTTTGAAACTTAATTTGTCTTAAGGGACTATTTTTGGGCCCAGTAGCCCTGAAAACCTTAAATTAGGTCTCTTGCATTTTTTGGAACTCATTCAGTAGCTTGATCATCGTTTGGGAAACATTTGGTATTATTCCATTTGTTGTACCTTATTTTTTAGGATTTATTTTGACGAAATGAACCTCACCGTTGAGTCTAGAATGCCCAAAATAGTAAAGATAGACCCTCCTTTTATATTTATTTGGCACCGGCCATAACTAGGGTCATAATCGTAATTTTATATTTTATATGTCTAATTTCTTGACACCTCATTTGCCAAAATAGACTCTACCATTGAGTCTGGAATGTTGAACATAGTCGATGTCTTTTGATGGTTGGCCTCTTGGCTTCCTGGGCCCATACAAACTCAATCTATTTTTCTTCAATCCTTTATTTAAGTTTTAGTTACATTTTGGTGCATTTGAGTAGCTAGAAATAATAACATTTTCTAGAGGAACAATTTAATCTTCATCTCTGTCATTGTTTGGTCCAAAGCAATGGTCTCGTCAATTTTTAACTCTCCTCTCAAGCTACATCTCAAATTAAAATATGAGTAGCTACCCTTCATGAGATACAAAATTAGGATATTTCTTTAGTTTGGTTTGTTTCCATTCATTTTACTATTGTTAGGGACTAGCACACTTGTCGTGCTGGTGTGGAAATAATGGCACCTATGAACATGACTTATAAATTAGTTTCTCATTTGGAGTTGATTCCTTTTGTTGACAGTATTTGTTCCTATGCTCAACCTTATTATATTATAGTCAAATGGGCTCTAAACCATTTTATCAATATCAACTGTTTCATACTAATAGCTAGGGGTGTACAAAAGAACCGGGAACCATTTTATCAATATCAACTGTTTTCATTACTTTAGCATTGAATTGGATCAATTTTAGATCATTCTCATCTCATTCCATTTCTTATTTTGCATCTTTGACATCTTTAGAATTGTTTGAAGTTTTCATAAGGAGGTGTGATCCATTTGCAATGACTCTCCAAAACTCATAGTTTAAGGCTTGAAGATAGATCTTCATTCTAACTTTTCAGTAGGTATAATTTTGTCCACTAAATAGTAGAAGTCTCTTGGTCGATTGGTCTTTTAGTAAAAACGGCTCTTACCATTTTTCATGTCTTTTCTCTTAGATTTTTAAATCTATTTCAAGATGTTGGTATGTCCCACATCGCCCGCCTCTAGCCCCTCTACGCTATTTAAAATGGCTGGCTGCCCCTCTCCTTAACACCTGAGTTTTAAGGAGCTGAATGGGCTAGGCCTCCAATTTTCAACATGGTATCAGAGCTTGGTTTGGGCTAGAGGAGTCAGGGCGCGCTCACCTAGCTTCCCTCCGCGGGCAAGGTAGATCAGGGGGCGTGTTGGTTTGTCCCACATCGCCCGCCTCTAGCTCCTCTACGCTATTTAAAATGGCTGGCTGCCCCTCTCCTTAACACCTGGGTTTTAAGGAGTTGAATGGGTTGAGTCTCCAATTTTAACACAAGAGACTAAGCTTTGATACCATTTATTGCCTAGAAATATACCCAAGAAGGGGGTGATTTGGGTATTTGACAAATATTGAGTCTTTTTTGAAGATATTTAAATTAAGCACCAACAACAAATGAAGTAAACAAGAGATAGAGAGTAGAGAGCTACACCGAGATTTTTAAGAGGTTCAGATTACCCTACCTCCTCGACCCAAGCTCCCCACTTGAGATTTACACCATATGAACTTCTTTCAAATAAAGATCAAACCTTTACAATGAAGTACTCCTCACTCTTTATCCCAGCAAAATGTTATTTTGCCTCACAATGGTAACTTACCCTCAAGATATCACAATAATAATAATATAAATATTTTCACCAAGGCTTACTCTCTTCTAGAGTTAATTTCGTACATTAAAGATCACTCTTTAATGATTGATCAATAAATGTTTGAGTATTTAAGATGAGTACAACTTTGAGATCTAAGATAAGTAATAAATGAGGTCTTAACTCACTTTCAATGTGTAGAATATTAGAGCACATAAGATTTAGTTATAAATGCTTCTTGAACCTTTTTATATAGGCCTTTAAAGATTCTAGTCATTAGGAATAAAATATAGCTATTGAATCTCTCAAAATGATTTGAAATTATAAAAGTACAAGATCGAAGAAATTAGTCGACTACATTCTGACTTGGTCGACTAATGAACTCAACTAACTCATCTAGTGGCTAGAGGATCAATTTTGAAAAAACATTTAATCGACTGGTTCTCAAAAGTAGTTGACTACATTTTCCAATGGTGTTTTGTTTACGTTTTTCTCAAATAGGCTTAGTTGACTAATTCTTCAATATAGTTTACTACTTCTTCCAGAAGCAAAAGCTCATTATGAACAAATTGTCACTTAGTCGACTGGTTCTAAGGCTTAGTCGGCTAATTTTATCAGAGACAAAATTGACATATTTCTTGAAAGTAATATAGTCGACTGATTTTCAAACTTAGTTGACTACTTTTGGTAGTTTTGACACTTAGCCTATTTTGTTCAATGTTTTCAATTACAATTGACTTGATTTTTCAAATCTAAAGGTATATCAATGTTTCTATTTGAAAAATTATTTTGTGATTGATTTTAATTGACCACTTTAAATACTAAGAGTATTATGTTTATGATTAATCAATCTTAAGACACTCAAAACATAAAATAATGAAAAATAAATTTCTTCACTTGATTGCATGAGTTTGAATGCTTCCCACTTTTCTTGGGATAGATTTTGATGTTTGCACTTGAGGTCAATCCCTCTTTGACTTAGTCGACTTATTTGCATTATTACTTGAGATAAAACATTAGTATTCATATTCAATGCCTTTGTTATAGTTAAAATTACTTGAACACCTTTGGTTGAAACCTTTAGGGCCAACAGAAATACCATGACATGGTACTTTTTCTAATATCTATTGTTCGTTAAGGACATTAATTCTGTAGAAGAGCAATGCAATTGATCTTTCTATAGACTTTGTAGAATCTCTTTCCATACAAATCTAGTGGATCGAAGAAATGCAACTCACCATTGCTACTCTCTGCGATTAAATGCAAGCACAAAATACTAATTCCATGAACCCATGACAAACCAAACTTACTGTGTTTCACTGTGAACTATTGAAGTCGAGTGCACAAAGGTAGAGTTTTTCCATTGCAATGCTAAACCAATCTCACTTGGAATAGTTGAAGAATTCCTCAATTACAAATTCAATATCAACTTACCATATGCCTCGTGACCTAGTGCAAGTGCCCGTGAATCATTGCCCAGACTAGATTGAGGGCAAGACTACTAGAAATAAATACTCAAATTAATGGGGTTGACTCCTATTTCTATAGCCATAAGCAATGTCTTCTCAGATTTTCTTCAACGTTGCATATGAACTAAGAAAAGACTTGGGGATATTTCATAGGTAGGTGAAGAGCATCAAATCCTTGGCATGATATTCCTAGTAAAGAAATTCATCTCACGAATTGTGTTTTAGGAAAAGAACTCCTGCATCTACTAGGTAAGAATTTTTCTTTTGTATGATTTAGGTAAGGTAAGAATGTTGCTTTTGTATGATTTAGGTACTAATAATTTGTTGATGGATCTCAGCAGTAAATATTACATGAAAGGCCAGATGGATTATAGTTGGTCCCGAGTAGGGGTGTCAATTTTTAACACGACACGACAACACGACTCGAACACAACACAAAGTTAACGTGTTTGGGTTTAGCATAAATGGGTTTGGGTCATAAACGGGTTGACACGTATAACATGATTAATAAACAGGTCGGGTTTGGGTTTTACTAGTGTCAACCCGTTTAACACGACTTAACACGTTTGATTATAAAATATATTATGAGTTAAGGTAATTCATCTCACATCAAATATTTATCAAGGTTTTGAGATTTTTTATTTATAAAAGAGATTTCTACTTTGATTTGGTTCATATCGAAAGTTACTAAAATTGAAAATTATCTATACATATTAAAAAATAGGTAAATTTCTTTATTTAAAAAATAAAAAAATTAAAATAAACGGGTTAAGTGTGTTGACACGTGTAACCTGTTTAATAAATGGGTTGGGTTTGGGTTTTGAAACTTGATACGATTAGTTAATAGTGTCGGGTTAGGGTTTACACATATTTTCGAATATGTATGTCTTGACACGACCCGAACACAACATGATAATACGAATTGACACCCCTAGTCCCGAGTGAGGACTGTGAGGTAGCTTGGTCTTCAATGATTTCCCTTTTTGGATAGAAGTTGTGAGACTTTGGAGTTTACCAGTCAAAGATAGAGTCATACAAGAGTGAACTTCCACATCAAATACTAAAAAGGAGCCAAAATAGTGTGATTGGGAGAAAATATGATAGTCTAGAGTCTTGAGAGACTGAGAGTGGTTGGGGATATTCAAGTGATATCAACATAAGATCCAATGCCACTCTAATGATTAGCAATCATAAGGGGTTTTAGGAATCTCTTGAAAGATGTAACGCTGAGTCCATTTTTAATAATGTTGACATGTGTGAGTTTGTTAAGGTTTCCATGAGATGGGGAGAGACCTCCACGTGTCTAGCTAGTGTCCACAATAACAAGTAGCTATAGAACATAGTAGACACAAATAGAAGGTTACAGAAGGTTAGAGGGACCTTTAGAAGGTTATGGATTGTCTCTTTCTGTTCTGAAAAGTTCAGAGAGTTTCACAACTAAGCCGTGAAGCTATCGAAAAATTCAATACTTTAGCCTCCATACCACAAGAACCTAGGGATCCCGAAATGAGGACTTTGGTACTTGCGCACCAGACTGTGAAGGTCTTTTTACACTTACCTCCAAGTCTTAGGCAACCATGTATTGGAAAGGCATGTGAGCTCCTTAGGAGCATGGAAACCTCTTGTGAGGAATTGCGGTGCCACATTATGGAACTAGTGTTTCTAATTCAACCAAGTATGTCCGTGTGACGGAGAGTTGGTCGGCCAGTGTTTCTCGGGACCTTTGACTCTCAATATTGTCTTAATAAGGACGATCACCATTGTACGAAAAGCCACAAGGAGAGTTCCTCGATGAACTCTGGTCCTTAAGTTATCCTTTGGTCAAGGTCATTTGTATTGTCCACGTGTGACTCTAGGAGGGGTTGATGTAGCTGTGACGAGGACGCTGGCATAATCGTCGGGCTTTGAGTATGTCACTTGGATGTATTTCCATGTGCACGTGTGGGCCCAAGTAGATTAAATACCTACACCCTTCATCTGACAGATATGGTTCTCATTGATCGGGAGTTATTTTATTGACATGCTGTGTGGTTTCTCCATTATTTCTGGTTTTTGTTTTACATTGTTGGATTGTATTTTTTGGATTACGATCCTCTCATTACACTTTATCCCCAACTTTCTTCAACGTAAACTTAGATGCATATCACATTATGTATTTGTTAATAAATAATTCAATAATAAATAATGTTTCATGCATTTAGATTTAAATTATCTTGAAAGAGAGAATAATGAAGAGAGGGCAACTTCATATTTCTTTTATTGATGCATCTGTTTCTCTTAATGCAATGAAGTATCTTCTATTTAATAATAATAATAATAAAGGCCTGAGCATTTTAAAGGATGATATATTAGCATATATTAAAGAATTTGCCCCCAAGCCATTAAGATGAGAGGCCAACTCCTAACAAGTAGCGTCTTGCTTTGTCATCATTGGTATATCTATTTTTCCAAACTGAAAAAAACCCACCATCCAGCCTACCACAAGGTGGGTTGGGTTATGGTGGGCATCTCGTTCCCGACTCTTCAGTAGAAAGACTTGGGTTTGGCTTGCACATCGTATCTGACTCTTTTCGAGAAAACACCGCCCAAGTTGTACGTTGTATCTGACTTGACTCTTTTCGAGAAAAAACCATTACTCTTTCCGCAGAAAAGAAAGTAGGTTGAAACACCCGCAAGCTAGACTGATGCATTCTCTGTCTAAAAGTCCAACAGGGAGGCCTCTGTGATCTTCAACATAATCCGAGATTACTGCAACTTGACTCAGACCATGTTTATTCATGATTCTTTGAGCAGAAAGGAGATTCATGCTTGGCGTCACCGTCCACAATACCCCACATTTTTCACCAATTAAAGGAAATACTTCAGACACCAAAAGCTCCTGTAACAGTACAATCCTAGTCAAATTTAGGTAGCATCAATCGAGGTGCGAAAAAAAAAAATTTGTGTCAATTTGTTAAAATATTTCCACCAGTCTACAAGGAAAGCGAACAAATTCTAAACTTCAACCTACTGATTCATTTCAAGAATAAGTTTGTATCCAGAGTAAACTAAAAATTTTACGATTCTTTTATATGAGTTGATGACTAAGGGCTTTTTTTTTTCGTGGGTTAACAGACTGAGTTGGTAATGTACGGCATCCATTGATCTATTACATTGGGTCACCAAAAATACTGTCGTTTTCTGTTCCTTTTTTATTATCCCTGATTTCCAGTTTGATATTTAGATCTTTCTTTCATTTTACTTTTCCACCGTATAGCATCCAAAATTTATTGCTGAACTGGTTTCTGTTAACCTCAATATTAAAAAGAAGTTTGAAAGTTAATTTTTTTTAAAAACATCGAATATGATACCCTACCTCAGGTCTTTTGCTTCTTGCTTTTGACGATTTGCTGAACTCTTGAATGTCTTGCAATGTCAGTAAACCAATCAGGAGATTGTCATCATCAACAATCACTGCACAAGACTGCTTCTCTGCAAGCATTAGAGTCACTGCTTCCGCTAGCAAAGTGCTCATCAGGACAGTCGCATATTGTGTTCTCATGGCTTGTGAAACAAGAATCTGATTTTCTAACTCTTCTGTATCCTCAGTAGAATTATCTACACAGAGTGAACTTTCAAGTTCACAAAGGTCACTCACATAGGACAATTTTTCAGCAAGTGAATAAGAAGAGGAAAGCATGCTTGGCTTGCAAGAAGATATTCCAGGTTGCTGAAGTGCATGGGTGTTTCCCCCTTTAAGTTTCTTAGTAGCCCCAACATCCGTTCTCCCTGTCATCCCAGATGTAATCCATGAAGACAACCCTACAGCTCCCAGAAGTGGCAGAACAATTCGATAGTCCTGTGTCAGTTCAAAGAGAAGCAAAACTGCTGTAAGAGGTACCTGACAAACCCCTGCAAGAGTAGCAGCCATGCCAACCTGCACATACAAAGTCTATCAAGGTAAAACACATCATAGATTTTGGAAATCCATGAAGGTATCTAATTATCAGCAAAAGATGAAAGAATAAAAATTCAACCCAAATGCAAAAAACATTCTTCAATGTGTTTATCATTTAAAGAACTCCACTGAAACAGCTTCCTATCGCCTAGACAAATGACATTTTGGCATCCTGTTCTATGGCCATTTTATGGTTGAATCATTGGCGAGACATCATGTCCCAATAGTATATCTTATCACCTGATGACTTGAGCATAATCATGAAAAAGATCCATAAATCAGCAAGGTCATGGCATCCCTGATTTCAGTGGATATAGACCTCAAAAAGTTTCCATCCTAAAGATAATTAGTAATTGTTCATAGAAGATACAGTGAAGTATTTGGCAGCAATGAAAACCTAAATTTAAGCACGTATCAGAATATAAAATCATAGCAAGGAGCTCAAGGGCCTGACTGCAAACCTCTGCGATACTGAGAGCAAGGAATTGTGTCAACCAATTTATAAGAGTTTTTATCTCATTAAAGACGCCCAAATTGGGCCATGTGGTTAGCATGTGGACCTGTGGGGCATAACCAAAACCAACCCGGTTGACATTTCAGATTTTTAAACCGCCCTACAAATGTAATGATTGTCTCGTTCTAATTTCACAAGTTAACTAAGTTCTGTACACTCTACTATACATCATACTGTAGTTAAATTATAAAAATCCAAATAATATATTGAAAATGGATAATAACATAGCATACAGTGGGCTGGTAAATGATTATTGACCAGTTATAAGGTTAACATAGTAATAATTATCAACATTCAGTTCATGAGAATAATATAGAGAAAAGGGTACAAATAATATAGAAAATATATTATATGTAAGGTCCATAGAGAGGAACATAACACAAAGCTCATTGTTGTGCTGATGTATCCTGAAAATGGGGACTAAAATATATATATTATAATGCTCATAAATAATGTCATAGATCTATACCAGGCCATATGCTTGTGGTGATGCAACTTCCAAGAAAGAGAGATGAAACAACGGATTGGATTGAGAAATTGCGGAACTAACAAATTTCCCATATGCCATTCCTGTTGCTGCACCAATAAAGAGAGATGGAGCATAGTAGCCTCCTACTAATCCAGAGGCCCGGCATAAAGAGGTTGCAACTATTTTGACTGCCACCAGCTGAAACAACAGGTCAGCAGAGAGGCCTTTCACAAATGGCCGAGATTCTAGCAAGATGTCAACATTCTCGAAACCCCAGTAGAGAATTTCTGGATAAGACAAGGCGATCAGCCCAACAGCCAAGCCACCCACTATGGGGAAAACGGCCTTTGGTATGTCAGTGATCTTGTGAACATTGTCAATAGTTACCAGCATGAAAGAGGTGCACCTAGATAAGGTCAATGAAACCAAGCCACACAGGATACCCAACAAAAGATACAGCGGAAGTTCTGAAAAAATGAGTTGAAAAGCTTCAACACAACAAACCTTATTTACCAAATGAAGCTTGAATTACATACTTCTGCTTTCTCATGACAACTAATAATAATGAATTACCTGGCTGTGGGCTAATTAATGTAAAAGGGTTTCATGCATGTTAAGATGATTCTCTCACTGAGTAATGTATTCTGTAGTCAAAATGATATGTAATAAAGGTAGAATGTAATGACTTGCAGAAAAAGAATTTTATGCATCGTGAAATTATTCTATCACTAATTAATGTACCGGGTAAATGGAAAGATATACGATTAAGGAAAAATGTCTTCTCTCGTGGTGGTAAAGATGTGGGTGCAGGCACTGGTGTCTTTGTAGACAGATGATCTAAGTGTGAGATTTCCAGAATTTTTATTTGACAAACAAAAAATGGGTTTTATAAGCCATTTTTCATGTTTTTCAAAACCCAAAGTTCACACGATTATGGAAATCCAGCAAGGTTTAGAAAAATCAAAACTCAAGAACACTTTTTCGACTTGACCAAACAAGTTGAAAAATGATCGACTAACCATAATGAAAACAAAAAGTTCAAAATTTAGGACTCAAATAACTCGTTGAATTAACTTAAAACACAATAAAATGAAGTGTGCCAAGTTTAAATATGTCCTTGTTTCTTAAAGTTCACAACCATAAAAAGCAGGGGGGTACATGTATGTGTGGTTTTTTTTTTTGTGTAAAACATTGATACTGAATGCTTTCAGAGGCAATTTAAAAAGTTCACAGCCATCAATGGCGGATCTATGAAGGTACCCACAGGCGCAGGGGGATGGCCCCCTCAAAATTTCAAAATTTCAATTTTTTTTTCCATTATTTTCAATGTAAATTAAAAAAAAAAATTATGAGTAGCGCACCCCCCCCCCCCCCCCCCCCCAACATTGATACTGAATGCTTCTAGAGGGAATAAAAAAAAATGTATGCGCACACGAGTGTGAAATTGGGTACAGAATGCTACTAGAACGAAATTAAAACACTATGATATGTTGTGAATTGAGTAACATTACGTTGGTTCTTACAGCCAAGAAATTAAAAATTATAGGGAAAGAATTGTATGTGGGCTGTCAAACATACACAAGTTCATCATAAAGTGGAAAATTACAAGTCAACTTGGCCTCAAACCATATATATTATCTTCGACTAAAAACTAGAAATGCACAAAGATTTTTGAGGTTGCTTTTCTTTTGGGCCAACAAGGCTTTTCCAATCTATTAGGTTCTTGTTGGGAGTTGGAAACTAAGGCTATTCAGCATAGCCCTGATGGGGAAATGGGTTCAGAGATTTAGCATAGAGAACAACAGCCTTTGGAGGAGAGTGATTGGAGGAAGTATGGGTTGGAGGAGGAGGCTGGGAAACTAAAGAAGTTAGGTCAACTTATTAGGTAGGGGTATGAAGGAGTATAAGAAATGGAACGAGTTTTCAAAACTTGACAGATGGAGGGTGGGAAATGGAGATTGAATAAGATTCCAGATAGATCATTGGTGTGAGGTGGGGCCCCTTCAGATGGCGTTCCCCCAACCATTCAGAATAGCTTCAAATTAATAGGCCCTAGTAATTAATTGTTTTTCAAGGGAAGGGGGAGTGGTGGCATGGGATATCAGTTTTGTAAGGCAAGTACAAGGTTGGGAGGTGGAGGGGGGTATGGAGTTTTATGGCATGCCTTCTAGATTGTGCATCCCTACGTAAGGAGAGGATAAACTATGGTGGCCAGGATTAAGCAAAGTTAGTCTAAGATAAGATTGTTATGTTAACTTTAATCAAAGAATTAGAAAGTAAAAGAGAGAAGAGGAAAATATCTTAATGGAAGTAATAATAAAGTCTGGAATCTTACAATACATAGAAAAGAAAAAAGCCCTTTTATAGTAGGGCTAAAC
This sequence comes from Nyssa sinensis, assembly GCA_008638375.1. Taxonomy (NCBI): domain Eukaryota; kingdom Viridiplantae; phylum Streptophyta; class Magnoliopsida; order Cornales; family Nyssaceae; genus Nyssa; species Nyssa sinensis. Next base: position 101,598 of record VIRR01000504.1, on the reverse strand, counting down.
AAAAGATACTGAAAAGAATATTGCCCTTAATGATGAGCTAATACACATAGACTAACATGCTGACTATTCTAACACCCCCCCCTCTCAAACTCATGATGCGGCAGCGGAAAGCATCGAGAGTTTGTGAAGTAGAAAGCGGAAGCGCAACATCGTGTGAAACTTCGTAAAGAAGTCAGCCAGCTGCAATGTAGAAGGGAAAAATAGAAGAGAAATAGTGCCTAATTAAAGATGATGATGCACAAAATGACAATCAATCTCAATGTGTTTAGTACACTCATGGAAGACAGAGTTATGGGTTATCTAAATAGCACTCTTGTTATCACAATACATAGGCGTAGAAGTAGGCAGAGAGACGCTTAGATCAGCCAACAACTAGTGGAGCCAAACAACTTCAATTGTAGTGGTAGCCATGGCACGATACTCAACCTCAGTAGAAGAACGAGCAACAACCGTTTGCTTTTTTCTTTACCAAGAATAAGAAAGCTTCCCAAAAAAACACAAAATCCAATAGTAAACTTGCGATCCATAGGATCACTAGCCCAATCAGAATCACAATAAGCACGAAGCTCTAAGGGAGAAGACAAAGATAGGAACAAACTCTGGTGTAAGGTGCTGCAAAGATAGCGTAAGATGCGAAGAACAACAGCCCAATGAACAGTAGTAGGAGAGAGGAAAATTGGCTGACAATATGAGCTGCCTAAGTGATATCAGGACGTGTAACAGTAAGATAAACCAGACTACCAACAAGAGCTCGATATAAAGTGAGATCAGTCAAAGAAACTCCATCAGAGGAAGTATAACGAACATTGAGTTCCAAAGGTGTCTCAACTGTCTGAGTGTCTGTGAGTTGGGCTTTTTGAATGACATCGGAAGCATATTTAGACTGGGAGAGAAAAATAACCCTTGGGAGAATATGCTATTTCAATGCCCAAGAAATAACGAAAAGGACCCAAATCCTTCATCTCAAAATGATGCTGCAATTGTGACTTTAACAAGGAAATCCCAACAGTATCATCACTAGTAAGAATCATGTCATCAGCATATAGCAAAAGAAGGCAGAAGTTGAACGAAGGAAAAGAACATAGTTGTGATTACTAACATGAAATCCGAGATCACAAATGACTGTAGAGAACTGCTCAAACCAAGCTCGAGGAGCTTGTTTGAGACCATACAATGCCTTGTCGAGTTTGCACACCTCTCCAAAGTGATGAAGAAGACCGGGAGGAGGAACCATAAAGACTTCTTCAATCAAGTCCCCATTTAGAAAGGCATTCTTGACATCCATTTGGGAAAGATGGCACTGGTGAACGGCTGCTACGGCTATAACTGTACAAACGGTGGTCATCTTGGCAACAAGAGCAAAAGTCTCCTCATAGTCAATGCCATATTCTTGCGCATATCCCTTGGCCACCAATCGAGCCTTGTACCGCTCAATAGAACTATCAGACCGGATTTTGATCTTGTACACCCATTTACACCCAACTGCACGTTTACTGGAAGCCAAGGACACCAACTCCCAGGTACCCGTCTAATGTAAGTTCAAAAGAGCATGAACAGAAGTAAGAAAAGAACAAAAATTAGTAGAATAACAAGAGTTAGAGAAACCAAACCAACCAGGGCACTTAAGAAAACGCTTAGGATAACAAGAAGAAGCAAGATCCACGTTGTCAAAATCTGACTGAGGCACAGGCGAGGCTGGCAGTGGAGCTGAATCTGTAGAAGAAACAGTTGTGTTCCTATGAGCATAAGTGTGAAGAATATGAGGACAAACAACCGCGGAATCAGAAGAAACAGGAACATTAGACACAGTCACATCTTTAACACAAGCTTCAGGAGAAATATCACCAAATGAGATCAGATTTGGGTAAAGTGTGGGAACTATAAGGAATAGAGAAAAATGAAATATGCTCCATAAAAACCACATGGCAAGAGACATAGAGTTTCTTAGCAATAGGATCATAGCATCGATACCCTTTCTGTCCATCACCATAACCAACAAAAAACACACATTGCTGAACGAGGAGAAAGTTTAGTACGGAAATTTTGAGAAAGAAGAACAAAACAAGTAGAACCAAACATATGCAAAGAGAAGTAGTCAAGAGACTTACCACACAAACGTTCAAAAGGAGAAACACCAGAAGTAACAATGGAAGGAATGCGATTGATTAAATGAACAACAGTAAGAAGAGCCTCTCCCCAAAAGGTAGTGAGAACATTAGTAGACAACAAAAGAGATCGTGCAGTTTCCATGATATGGCAATGGTTCCGCTCAGCCACATCATTCTGCTCAGGAGTGTTTGCACAAGATTCCTGTTGGATAGTACCATCAAATTTTAACAAGTCTAAAAAAGCGTTAGAGGGATATTCTCTACCTAGATCACACCTAAAGCATTTAACAATAGCAGAATATGGAGTATTTATCATTACATGAAAAGCGGGTGAAAATAGAAAAGAATTCAGACCAACGTTTCATAAGATAAACCCAACAATAACGAGTAAAGTCATCAATAAAGGAAACATAATATCGGGACCCTCCTTTGGTAGGGATAGGGGCAGGACCCCAAACATCAGAATGAATAAGATCAAAAGGAGCAAAGGAAATAGTAGAACTTTTATTAAAAGGTAAGGCAGTAAACTTAGCCAGTTTACATCCACTACAATTAGAAATATCGTGACAATGCAAATTGCCTAAGCTACCAGTTGAAACTAAAAATTGCAAATTAGAACTAGGACTGTGGCCAAGATGAGAATGCCACAAATAGAAGTTCAATGACTTAGAACTCAAATGAAAAGAAGACAAATCAACTGAGGAAGCAGCCATATCTGAAACATGCAACTCTTCTAACACATACAGTCCTCTCTTTCTACGACCTGTCCCAATCAGCTTCTTGGAACGAAAATCCTGCACAACATAGGTAGAAGAAGAAAAATGAACTCTATAACCAGAATCAAAAAGTTGACTAACAGAAATTAAATTCAAAGTAAGTTGAGGAATATAATAGACATCAGAAAGTGATAAGTACGAAGAAACAATAGAACCAATACCAGCCAAAGGCATAATAGTGCCATTGGCAGCAAGGACAGAGACAGAAGGAGGAGAAAAGGTAGAAGTGAACAAAGATGGATCACTAGTCATATGATGTGTAGCACCTAAGTTAAAGACCCAAGTGGTTCGAGATATACTTGAAGATCTAGAAGGAAAGGAACCTGTAGAGGGAGAAACTGAAAAAGCATTAGGCTGATGAGTAGAAATGAGCTTCTACAATTGCTCAACTATCAAGGATAGTGTGGGAACTGATGATGTAGAGGACTCATCCACTAGTGGTGCAATCGCTGCACTATGACGATCCCTGCCTCTAAAAAACTGTTGTTGTGACTCACGAACTTGCTTATCCACTAACTTAGGACATTGTGCCTTCCAATGTCCCTTTCCACGACAGAAACTGCACTCATCATGACCAACACGAACGCGCTGCTTGTTCTATGAACTAGTCTGTGAACTAGGCTGCCAACTGGGTGGAATTGCAGTACGGTTTGTGTAGGCAAAGGAAGAAGACTCTTTTTCGGTAGAGTCTTAAGTCGAACCTCTTCATCTAAAAATTCATTAACCACAGAGTCAACAGAGGGAAGTGGACTGCGATAGGGAATAGAACCACGAAGACCCTCAAAATCATCCCTAAGAGCCATCAAAAATTGAACCAACCGCTGCTCTTCTCAATATGTACAATACAGCTCATGAGTACTCAGCCCTGCAGGCTCAGTGAGAGCTAACTGATCCCAAAATCTAGTTATAATTGAGTAGAACTCCTGAATACTCCTATCACCTTGGCGAACAACCCGAATCTCATGTTCCAATTGATATCTCTTAACAAAATTAGACTGAACAAATAATTTGGGCAAATAATTCCAAATTTCTTTGGTTGTGTTAAACTTAGCCAAATGTACTCTAATAGCCTGATCAACGGAGTTATTAATCCACGTAATAATTTTTGCATTATTAACATCCCAATTATTTTACAACTCAGCATAATTCTCTACCTTAGAATTAGTTGGGATTTTCACAACTCCAGTAATGTAGCCCCACATATTCTTTCCCAACAAAAATTTCTCATTACATATGCCCAGTAGGTATAATTATCTCCTGTCAAGTTTACACTAATAGCTTGAAGAGAATATGAATTTTCACTTGCCATTTTCACAAATCTGTGTATCACACAAGCCCAATTTACGAAATAGATCACAAACGAGTGCAGCAAATAACACCCAATGCAATTAGAAGACAACCACAAGTCAAAAACAACAAGACTTAGAGATTCGAATTTGAACCAAAATCCAAGTTGTTTGTACCACCCAACACACAGTCAACACTTCAGTCTCACACAAACTTGACCAAAATCAAATCAAACAGCGATGGATGACTCAATTAAACCCAAAATAGCCTATGGGGTACCATTTAATCGCACAAACCAACACAACCAAGGCTCCAATCTCACAAATCTTGTCCAAAATCAAACCAAACAACAATGAGTAACTCAATCGAATCCCAAAACACACCACTTAGAAGGGATTTGATGCATCAAAACCAAGAAAATTGCTCAGATATCGCAAATCGCGAAAATCAACCCATTTTTCTCGAAAATTCAAAAAACATAGCAAACGATCTCAAAAAAGTACCAAAATACTCCCCATGAAATTCCGATCCAAACCATGTAAGTCTCGCCCCGATCTGATGATGTCAGTCGTACAAACGTTGACATCAGCATCACCACTATGCTTTATTGAGTCTGTCATGGCTGATACAGTGTTCTAAATCAACTTTGGATCTCAATCATGCTCTGATACCATATTAACTTTAATCAGAGAATCAGAAAGTCAAAGAGAGAAGAGGAAAATATCTTAATGGAAGTAATAATCAAGACTAGAATCTTACAATACATAGAAAAGAAAAGAGCCCTTTATAGTAGGGCTAAACAAAAGATACTGAAAAGAATATACTACCCTTAATGATGAACTAATACACATAGACTAACATGCTAACTATTCTAACATATTCTACCAAATGTTGAAAGGAGAGTATAGGCAAGAGTTCCCTTGGAAAGCAATTTGGAGAACCAAAGCTCCCATGAAGGTGGCATTTTTTCGATGGTGTACGGCGCTAAAGAAGATTCTAGTACTGGACAATTTGCAAAAAGGACGCCAAATAATTGTGAATTGGTGTAGTTTGTGCAAAGCTACTAAAGAGAAAATAAATCATCTGTTAATCCACTACCACTAACTAGGCCAGCATGGATCTTATTAATTTGTCTCTTTGGAATTCATTGGGTTATGCCAAGATCTACTCAAGAGATTCTAATTACCTAGAGAGGAAACATGGTGCAAAGGAGGGTTAGGGATGCCTGGCGATTGACTATAGGAATGACAAAATATCCCGCCCCACCTAGGGCTAGCAATATTAGACACGACCCACGAACACGACACGAACTTAACAGGTTTTGGGTTGGACTTAATCGTGTTCGGGTCAAAATCGGGTCGGACACAATTAGCACGATTACTATTCGTTTCGTATTTAGGTTGACCCGGCTGACTCTAAATTGACATAATTATTAAACATGTAACCCAAAATTGACATGTTAACACGATTATATACGTGTTTTACTTTATTTAATAGTAATACTATAAAAGAATTTAAAAAATATATTAATTATTAGCTTTAACCATGAATATAAATATGTAAGTATTAATATAAAAATAATAAAGATATGATAATTTAAAAAAAAAAATTTAGTTGAATTCATCTTTATCACTTTAATAATAAATTTAATGAGATATAGATTAGAAGACAAAACCTAATAAAAGAATTAATAATTTAATAAAATAGATTATATTGATTAAGCATAATAGTCTTGTAATCCCTTTAAATATTCTAAAATAATATTATTAAACTTAAATAAATCATATATTACTCTTCTTTCTCTTTTTTCCTCTCTCCCCATAAAATAATATTGTTAAACTAGACAATATTAATTATGTTTTAAAAAAAATATGGTAATAAACATAAATTAACTAACATCTTTTTTGAAAGTTTTTTTTTTTTAATTTTTTGGAAGAAATTTTTTGCAACTATATTTAGTTTGGTCTTATAAATGTATTTGGCATTTGAACTTAGATGAAACATCATTTGCTAGAAAATTTTATTTTAATTTGAACAATGCGTGTTAATAAATGATAGATGTTTTTTTTTATTATTTAAATTATGATTTGAATGAGAATGATATATAATTAATTCAAATAGGTCATTCATGTCAAATAGGTTATTCGTGTCTAAACAGGTTATTCGTATTACGTCGGATCATTCAATTTGAAACATTTATTAAATGGGTTAGTCAAATCATGTCGTGTTAACCTGTTTAATAAACGAGTCGTGTTCGAATCGGAGAAATTGACACGATTAATTAAACGGGTCGTGTTCGAGTCAACACTTTTCAAAATGTGTCCTAACACGACCCGCAAACACGAATTGCCACCCCTAGCCCCACCCTACCCCCACCCTACCCCTAATGATATGGGTTCGGGTGGAAAGAATAACCCGCCTCGAGTTCGGGGCGGGGTTGGGGAAGGGTCACCCCGCCCCGTTTATATAATAGTTTTACAAAAAAAAACCCTGATATGATATATAATCTCAAGAATACCCACCCATATAAATAGTTTCTTTTCAGCCTTAGGGTTTCAAAATACCAATCCTTGTTTTTCACTGCCACAACACTCAACTCTGTACTTCGTGACTCCATCATGCCTCACCGGCTCCAATGCTGACATGGCTTCTAATCGTCATCGACATCCACTATCACCAGGCTGAGTTTCGATCATCATTGAGATTGCATCATCAAGTTCGGATCATCGAAATTGCATCTTGCACAGTGGTTTGTTGTTCGTCGCAATCTCATTTGCGTAGAGATCATATCATCGTGTTGTCATTCCGTCAGCATTTTGCTCACTGGTTAGTTTCTTTGCCTTCCAATTTTTTTTGTAGAGATTGCAACGACATCTTCTTTTCTTTCTATGGTCATATGTAATTGCTGATCAATTTTAAGAAAATGTTTTCAATTTTTGTTTGTTAAGAAAATCTGCCCTATGTTTGTTTGGTGAGAAAATTTGCCTATCTTTGTTTGATGAGAAAATCTGCCCATGTTTGTTTGCTTAGAAAAATTTTCCTATGTTTACTTAGAAAATTTTTCCTATACTTGTTGATCTTTACTGTCGTTGAATGTTTCCCATGTAGGGTCGAGGTGGGGCAGGGTGGGGGTGGGGCTAGGGTGGGCAGGGCAAGGTGGGGATGGGGATGGGGGAGATGAGTAACAAGGTGGGGCAGGGATGAGGTGAGCACCACTTCCACGGGGGAAGGAGAGAGGGTTCCCACCCCAAACCCACCCTGTTGCCATCCCTAATTAGCTCTTTTGTGTTTATGATGGAATATTTGGATGGAAAAGAATCACTTAGTTTATGAAGGGACAGAGCAAGTGATTTGAAATGTAAAGGCCATTCTTTTGAACTCCCTTTATTTTTTGTTGCAAGAGGCTTAGCCTTATCTATAGATATCTTTAATTATTTTGTGTACGTTGAGATTATAGTTATTTTCGTATGTGGGCTGATGAGAATGCAAAATGTCATATTTTTCTCCCTTAATGTTTAGTCTTTTATCCTTATTTGGTGACTAAATGTACTCATTATTCTTATATTTTGATTTAGGATGCAAATGGAGGCGCTAAGTGCAAAACGAAGCTAATTGAGCAATTTTGGACAGTTTCGACATCGCTTCGTAATCTGGGCATAACTCTCTCATCCGAGCTTCGATTGAGATGATTCAAGATGCTATGGAACGCCAAGAAACAGCTCTACAACTTTCATGTTTTGGGTTTTGAGAGATTCCAGCTGCATCAAGGTCGAAATCGGGCTTGAATTTGCTGCACCTGAACTGTTGACGTTCCTTAGCTGCGCAAAATTCTAATGCGCGGATTTGACGCGGTTTATTTTCGGAAGTTTCTAGATCTGGTGCATGAAAATTCCAGCTGAAAACACCACTTTCCTAGTTATATTAAGACTTTATTTTATTTTTAATATTTTATTTTTTTATAGTTAAATTTGGATATTGTTTTTTGAGGATAGTATTTAAAATATCTTTAGGAGTTCCAGTAGGCTTCCAAGACTGATTTTTAAGGTGAAAAGGAGAGATCATCAGATTTGGACGTCTCTCTCTCTCTCTCTCTCCCCTCTTCTCTAACTTCTCTTTCGAGTTTTCATGGCCTTGCATGGCTAACTTTTTATAATTGGTCGAAGGAAACGGAAGCCTCGGAATCAATAAAACTGTGAAATCTAATTTATTTTTATTGTTCAATTTATGCTTTGAGTATCGGATGTTCTTCTGTGCTTATTTTCATGATTGTCTCGTTTAATTACTAGGAGGCCTACTAGTTTATTATTCGTTACAATATACTGCTAAGTTAGATATCAAATCCGTAATTATTTGATCCCTCTAATTTGTAAAGCAACTAAGATTTAATGATTTGTTGCGTCAGAAATTACTAGATCTTAGGAAGAACGTTCAACTAAATTAAATACAACCGCTTGTGCTTGTGTTGTTTAGCTTCATTGATCTTTCTAATCTTAAGGCTGCTACTAGATTAAACCTTTAGCGCTTGTCTTGGGTTGTTTAGTAGTTAGGGTTAATTAGATCGCTTGTTTTCTAATTAACTACGACTAAGGAGAGATAAGAAAATAGTTCCAACGGTGAATATTCAAAGTATGAATTGATATATACTTGCATTGCTGATCAGTTGTAAAATTCCGATGGTGAATGTTGACTTAGACCAATGCTTGTTCTTTTGATTGATTTCGATACTTTAATTTGAATTATTCCTTAAGTTGTTTTTCTTAAAATTGTTCTCATTATACTCAACCCCCCCCCCCCCCCAAATCCTTGTTTACATAGCATAAAACTAGGCTAGATACTCTCCGTAGGAACGATCCCTACTCGCACTACTACATATATTTTTAGGAATTTAGGTTTTATTTTTTGGTTGCCTGCGACAGCACACCATGGGCGCACCCCCTCGATGCCTTTTGTTACAAATTATCTTACTTATCAAATATATATATATATATATATATATATATATATATATAAGAAAAACAATGAAAAGAAGTAGCAATCTCAAAATGATCTTTGTTCGCAAGATTCTTTCTGTTTAAAGAGGGATGGGGTGATGGAGGCAACCCAAGGCCACGCTCCCTAATCTACAAGGTGTGTGGGTTTCTGAGTAAGACCAGAACGGATCTAGTCTTACTACAGGGCCTTGTGGTTAGTATGATTGTTATGGAGTGTTGTTTTAGTGTACACGAGCTTTATGTATTTATAGAGGCCTTGGGCCCATTAAGATACCGACATGTTCCTAGCCCAAAATGCATAGTATCCGTACCTTGGGATTTTGATCAATGCATGATAGCACATCAAGTGTCTCTGATGTGGTTCCATGGTTCATCTACCCAATGAACTCCAAAAGGAGATAGAAAAAGTGCCCACAACTCCCTAGCCACCAAAGGTCGCCTTCTTGAGTGGAGAGACATACGAAAGAAGAGAGAGGAGGACAATCAAACCGAGATAGAGAGAGGTGTTAGATTTGTTGTTCGACCACTTCATTATGATGTTGGCAATTAAGCTTCACTGATATCTTTCTTGTTGCTTATTGCAGTGTTATCTTCAACATATTTCTTTCCTATTTAAGTTTTATTAATGTGTAAAATCTCAACAACTGACTACCAACATCCAAATCTTTAACAACATTTAGAGATGATCCTACATTATTTAGTGATAATCTATTATTTAGTCGTTTGCCTTCTAAAGATTAGGAGTGTAATGCGGGGGGCTGAACTTGGGCCAAGTCATGCCTAAGCCCAACCCAAACTCTAAAACAATCAACCAAGCCCCAGCCCCAGCCCAAACCCAAACCTGACTTTGAACTGACAACTCAACCCGAGCCTGACTTGTATTAAAATTCATGCGTATCAAGTCCAGCCCAAACTCGATGAATTTTCAACAATTTAGATTATCAATTCTAATTTTCAGATTTTATTTACAATTTCTTCAATAAATTGTTGTCTTTTTCCTATTTTGATTATACATTAAAAGTTTCAATAATTTCTCTTAGTCTCTCCTTTAAAAAAAAAAAAATCAAAAGCCGTTAAAATAATTCTTTCAACATAATTTAATTATTTTAAAAAAATATTAAATATCAATAAATTTTTAAAATTATAAAAATATAAATAGTAATGCTCGTAAAAAATTTCTACTAATCTAATGGTGTATAACTATAGTATATTATTAAGTTCAAGCTTGGGTTGGACTCGGGTTTCCAAAGTCTCAACCCAAGCCCAACCCTAATTTAAATCGAGCTTAAGTTCTTTTACTCAAACCCATCCCAAAGTGTAAAAAATGAAACCCAAGCCCTAAAAAAATCGGGTTGGGCTAGGTTTAGCCCGCCCAAGTTGCACACCTACTAAAGATATTATTGGGTAATATATAGGAAATTAGGTTTGTGAAAATTTTCTTAGGTTTCTCGTATATGTATGTTGATTGTGTTTATTTAGAATCAAAGGTTTTTCAGATTTATATGTGAGTTGTCTTGATTCTGCTTGTTGTTTCCTATTTAAATTTTATTAATGTTTAAAATCTCAACAAAGATGCCAACATCCAAATCTTTAACGACATTTAGAGATTATCTTACATTATTTAGGGATAATCTTTTATTTAGTCTTTTTTTTTTCCTTCTAAAGATTTGATTGGGTGATATAGATATGAGAATGTTGATTGTGTTGATTTAGAATTAAAGGGTTTTCAAATTTATATGTGTGTTGTCTTGATTCACAATCAAGGGTTTTTCTTCTTCTTTGTCACTCCTAAAATGAGATTAGGCTTGTTAATGGATTGGATTTTGATACAATAACTCATGATATGGCACAAAAAATTTTGATATGTTATTTGATCTGATCTTAATCCAATATTTATATTAGTTCAACAGATTGGCTATGGATTAAGACAAACCGATCCGTTAACAACCCAATCGGATAAGCATCGTACATAATATATAAAAGCTATTAAGCAAGGATGCCTTTCCGATGTTAGAGTGTCGATGTCGGATACTTCTCCTACACGGACACGCTTCAGGCACACTCAAACATGTGCCCAACATGTTAAAATGAGTACCAGATTTCATTTTATTTTTTTAAAAAATTTCAAACACATGGGGACATGCTGGGACACATTATTAGACATGTCGAGATGCGTTGGGATTTTACTCCTACTTTTATTGAAATATGTTAGAATTGAATTATATGATCATATATATATATATATATATATAAGTATATATTATTCAGCGTGTTTCCTACGTATCCATGTCCTACTTTTTTAAAAAATCACGTATTGGCATGTCCGCATCGTGTCCTATCTGTACTTGTGCTTCTTAGTATATAACATGTCAATTAATCTAAAACGTAAAATTATAAAATTATCTAACGGTTCACGTAACTATACTTAAATGCAACTATGCAAGAAGACCGATAGGCTTTAGATTTCTGCCATTACCACTACTTCTCTTTCCTCTTGCCCTCTTGGAATTATTCGGCCGACCATACGTTCTTCAGAATGCTTGATCAGACTTCAAGACTCATCACTCAAGTCTCAAAATTAGTTTTCCTCTCGTGGGAGTAGGCCTTCGTCTAAAAATACAAGATCTAAATCTAAAGAGCACTCTTTACAAGGTTTCATAGGGGATGAATAAGAGTGTTTCTGGCTGAAGAAAATGAAGATTTTTCTTTAGTCAAAATATGGTTATTCTCAGGTAATTTAATGTAACTTTTATGACTACTTAATACATATATATGTGTGTGTGTGTGTGTGTATGTATAGGCTAGTAACAATCTGGCTTTGTTAATGGAAAGAAAATGAATTGTCTTTAGGAAGAATTAGATCTAATGTCCTGAATGTAATTTTTTTTTTTTTATTGGATCTATGAATTAAAAGTCATCATTTGAGATTGAAACCTCATCTGTGAATTTGCTATTTGCAAATTGAAATCTCATCATAATTTTCTTCGTTTCCTCGGATCAGGACCGGATTGTTGCATCATAGACAAATCTGTATTCGGAATAAGGAAATAACAAGCCAATGGATTATTAGATCAGATCAGATCCGATAACTTCTCTAACAGATTGGATAGGGGTCAACTATGGTCCTGTCCAAATCCGATCCTTTTACAGCCCTAGATGAGATGCCTAAACAAGCACCAATTGAGTTGAGCTCGAGCTTAGCTGAACAATTGCGAGCCGAATTTGAACAAGATTTCGAGCTCAATTTAAGCAAGAACAACATAAGTTAGCCAAGCTCTAGCAGCCAAATACTCCACTTGGCTCAATTCATTTGCAGCTCAGAACAAGAGTAGCTGAGGTATGTGGTGCATTCTTCTATGCTTTTAAGCACTATTGGGTTTGAAGCTTAATTAGGGCAAGAGTGAGTAAATCTTATTAGGGGAGGTAGAAAGGGTTTAGCATATATTTAGTGGTGTTGGCTTGGAGCCTTGGAGCCTTTCCTGCCTACTCCTTTGGGTCATCCCTTGGTTTTTCTTGCAAAGCCAAGGCTAGGTGGGATAAAGTGGTGAAATGATTTGAGAAGAGACCAGTAAGATAGAAAAGATAACATTTATCCAAAAGGCGCCATCTAGAGATAGAGTTGGGAATGAGAAATATGAGATTGTTCAACCAAGCGTATTTTGTGAGGAGAGAAATAGTTTGTGGAGGAGAATGATAGATAGAAAATTTTGTCAGTTGGAGGTGGGTGGTTAAACTTCAAAGTCTGCATCACTTATGGGGTATGAGCGTAAAAGAGCATTAAGAAGGGTCGAGAAGAATTTTCTAAAAATATTTAGTTTATGGTTGGGGTGGGCAGCTAGCCATGTTCTAAATTGATCATTGGTGTGATGAGAATCTGATGAGTCAGATTTATCCAGGCTTCTTCAGGATTGCAGCTGATAGACAGGCCATGAATACATACTGTTCTAGAATTCCTAAGAGTAAGATGGTATGGGACTTCTGCTTCTTCAAGCCTTTTCAAGATTGAGAGTTGGATGCTACAAAGGCTTCTTTAGCTTGTTATATGCTCAGTCTGTTGTTGTAAAGGAAGAGGCCTTGAGGTGAGGTGGGTAGAGTTAAGGGAGGCAAATTTAAGGTGAGAAATTTGTACGCACTACTAGGTGATACTAATAGGTCAGAGTTTCCTTAGAAGGCTAATCGGTACATAAAAGCTCTTTTTTTCATCTTTTTGTTTTCTGTGTGGACAAAGGTGCTTGGAAAATCCTAACCATTGACAATTTGCTAGGTTTACAGTTACTCAGTTTTGCAAATGTAAAATGAATGAAGAAATTTTTTTTTTGCTGCTTCATTAACCGACGACGTAGTGATTTATGAGCATTTTTTATGCTCTCTCTTTTTGGAGTTCACTGGGTGATGACTGGTTTGATAGAGACAGTGCTTGCTAGATTTAACAATTTAGGGTGAGAAAGGCCAAGCCAATGTTGCACGTGTCCTGCTTTACCTTTGGTGAAGTATATGGATGAGAGGAATGACCGATCCTTTCAAGGGGTGGAGATGTCTTCAATGCATAGAATGCCGAGTATAATCAATTCTTTAGGATCACAAGGAGATCTTCTATTATAATCGATTCTTTTGCAAGACTCTAAGTGAGATGAGCATATAGTTTTGTATTTATACTTGTGCATACATTGTGTGTGCTGGGGTGCACCCCTTTGGTGTTCTCTGATACTTGCCAAGAAAAGAAGAAGAAAAAAAGATTAAAGGGGTTGCTATGGCTGTTGATATGAAGTGAAGGGCTATTTTAATCCTTACCACTTGGGGAACGAAAATCATATTCTGGGACTGTAAAGGCCGGTTCAGAGCCAAGACCAATTTCTGACACTACAGAAGATATTACGGCACTGAGTATAACCATTGAAGTTGTATTTGAAAGTGATAATGATGATTCTTCGGGTGATGGCCATAAGACTGACTCCACAGCGAAAAAGCAACCAGCAACAGCAGCGTTGAACCCTGTCAAGCAGAAAAATAACAAAAGTATTGTGATTGATCATGAATAACATGAGAATACAAGTGCTTCTGAAGTTCAAATCATGAGATCGCGGTGCTTAAATAAAATGTGAAAGAAATAGGTTAACACTTCTTGTTCCTTCTTCGAATTTGAAAGCAGCCAAACAGAAATGGAGAATGTGATAGAACTTTTCAGTCTTCATTATAATCTATGTAGGGCTGCAAATCAGCTGAGTAGCAAGCTTTTGGAGTTCACCTCTGCTAAAAAAATAAGAGAAAAAGAAAAGGATCCTCAAGCTCAGTTAGAGCTTAAACCAGCCACGTGACTTCTAGTTTGAACTTGGCAGGGATGGGTTCATGAGTTGTGCAAGCTTGGCTCAGTATATATCTTGGCTCTGGACACACATTGTCGGTAATGCTATTATATGCTGAGAGATTGGAGAAGCTTTATAGGGAATTTTTGTGGAATGTTGCGCAAGGAGTTCAAATACCATCTAGTTGCTTGGAACGAGGTGTGCTGGGGGCCTTGATATGTGAGCTCTCAAGAAGTTTAATCAGGCGTTGCTTTGGGAAGTGGTTCTGGAGATATGCAGCAGAGCCAAGGTGGGGAAAGGCCAACATGGTGTTGGTCCTCAAGGGTGGACTTTAGCTGAGATGGGTAGTACGTATAGAGTCAGTTTGTGGGAAAAGATCAGGATAGAGTGAATTTTTCATGTATGTTCAATTTGTAGTTGGTAGAGGGAACATAGTTCATTTTTTGCATGATGTGTGGTGTGGGGATCTTCCATTGAAAAGAAGATTTTCCAGACTTGGTTTGTATAGTCTTGGATTTTTTTGGGTGTGGGTGTGGGTGGGGCACAATGGTGGTGGTGGTGGTGGTGGTGGTGGTGGTGGTGGTGGGGGGGGGGGGGGGGGGGGGCGTGGATTATGTTTGTTCTTCAAAGCAAGGGGTGGTGTGGGATTCCTGTTTCATTAGGGCATTCCAGGATTTGGAATTGCTTTTGGTGGTAGATTTTCTGGCTTTGTTGTACAGGCTCAAGTGGTGGTTCATAGGGAAGTCTTTTAGAAGGATACAGGTCCGAATGGGAGGTTTGGAGAAAGAACTTACCATAGGATGATTGGTGATAACAATCGGGTGGGGTTTTCTTGGAAGGGCATTTGGAGGACGTTTGTCCCTTCAAACTCAACCCAACTCATCAAAGCCGTATCCCAATTATTTTGGGGTCAGCTACACCTCTGCCCCTCCAAAGGTTTACTTTTTTGCTTGGACTGCAACTTTAGAGGCGATTCTTAAATTGGGCAATTTGGAAATAAAGGAGAAAACTCTTTATAATTGGTGGTCTATATGTAAGCAAGCATCAAAGTCTACCATCCATCTCCTGCTTCATTGTATGGTGGCTAGATATGTATCCTCCATGCTTTTTACTGTTTTGGGGTATGTTGGATCATGCCTGGTTCCATAAGGGACCTTCTGGGGAGCTAGGGTCCAGCTTACCCATCTAGATGGGTTCAACAAGCTTGGAATGTGGCTCATCTGTGTGTGATGTGGTGTACTTGGTGGAAATGTAATCGATGTAT
The DNA here is from genome assembly GCA_008638375.1 of Nyssa sinensis. Classification (NCBI taxonomy): domain Eukaryota; kingdom Viridiplantae; phylum Streptophyta; class Magnoliopsida; order Cornales; family Nyssaceae; genus Nyssa; species Nyssa sinensis. The sequence continues at coordinate 85,869 of VIRR01000504.1, read as the reverse complement.
ATGAGGTGGAGCTACCTGTTCATAGGATCAAGAAGAAAAATTTGAATGCTTTTTATTTTTGGATGTCAGGAAAATTTCCTATTTCCTATTTCCTTGTATATGTTTGTCGATTTTTTGAGAGAGATCAACTTTAAAGATGGGACCTCGTAAGTCTCCTTGTTCCATTTGTACATAGGTTTTACCTCCTTTAGCGCTTTAGTTAGTCAATTTCAGCAGTACAATTACCCATCCAAAAGAATAGCTATTTGAAAATCTGAAAAGTCAAATGCTTACAATTAAAAGAACCTAATGTTGTAGAACAAGATGTAACAGAGGACAAATCATAACTGTGTGGCAGTAAATTTGACTTTCTTTTTTATATTTTATTTCTTTCCTTATGCATAAATGAGTACCAACCTTGTGTAAAAATTCTCAAGCATTAATAAATGATCCTACAACTTATTGAAATTTGTTAGATCACCGGTTGCTCTAAAAGCTAAAGCTATTAGAGAATGGGCCAACAATATTTATCAAGCTAACACTCTCCCCTTCATGTGCAACCCCATCTTGCACATGGAGAGTTACAAAACAGAGTGTGAGAGCAAGCGAAACCGAGTGAGAGTGTAAACTTTGCACTGAACGAACGGCGGAAGAGAATTGAACCCAACACCTCTCAGAACCAGAGCTCTAATACCATGTTAGATCACCAATTGTTTTAAAAGCTTAGGCTATTAGAGAATGGGCTGACAATGTAGTATCAAGCTAACAAAATTACAAATTAGCCTATGAGGAATGTATTTACAAACCTGCTTGCACAAGCAAAGAGCCGAGCCCAGCATTTCTCAAGCTTGGCTCATTAACAAATGAGCTCACAAATCAGGCTTGTTCACTTAATTGACAAACAAGTTTTAATGGGCTCTTCATTGAGTAAAACCTAAGCTGTTCGCAAATGGCTTGATTCATTTGCAGCCCTAAATATATGTACTCTATTTGCATGACATCCATAATGAAATCTGAGAAAATTGGAAAAAATGTTTAATTTTTTAGCCAAGTGAGAGTTTGCATTTAAAGTTTAATTCTACAATGCAGAAAGCTCAGCAGATGCTAAATTCAATAAGAGGCAATATGCATGCACATGATTTGACAAATTATAGTAACGGAGAAATGCCAACCAGAAGAGATTCCAGCAGCTGACCCTGCAGCCACAAGAGAAAGCTTGCTCTGAGCACTTCTATCATACAAAGCATTGACTCCCTTGGCTATGGATGCACCTATCTCAACACTTGGACCTTCTGGCCCCAATGAATTCCCTGTCCCAAGGGTGACGCAAGCAGCCACTGTCTTCAAAATTGGCTCCAGTGCAGCCTTTACATTAGATATCAAATTTCCTTCTGCAGGGCCCACTAAAGCACCTCGAAGCAGATTCAGCATGGCAACAATCAAACCCCCACAAACTGGTACTAAGATTACTTTCTCCCTTATTACTTCAATGGGCTCCTCTCTTAACCACGAAGCACCTCGATATGGAATCCCATCCCAGAAAAAATCACGTATTTCATGCACCTAAATAATGAACGAGATTAGTTATAAACAGCTATCTGCAGGTAATAAAGTTCATCACCTTGAAAATAAGGTTGACGCCAAATATAAATAGAGAGAAGTATGTAGTCATAGAAAGGAATTAGGATAATAAAAACATATATATATATATATATACACACATATATATTATACGACTGTTCCCTCTAAGAAAAAAGTGATGCACCATTCCCAAAGTCAAACTTGCAACAAAAAAAAAATTGATAGCTTGCATGACCAACAGCTTTTGTACTATGGAAACAACACAGTTCAGTTATAATTTTCTCATATGAAAACCTACTGAGGATCTGGTAGATATCTCAGGAAAAATATCTAAAAAAATGTGGGAGATTCCTCAAAACAACTGGAAACTAAAACAAGGGCCTATTTTAGATGCCAATAGCCAAGTCCAATGAAGATGAGCAGAGTGCATTGCACATCAAGACACCTGCTCCCATAGCACTTAAATTAAATATGGATTGCCAAGTGAATACATGCGGGAAGACCCCTGGAAATTGATTCATAACTTGTTGGAGATTTCAATATACTTCAACAAAATCACTTTTTAGATGGTAATTTGACATGTCATTAAAGGAGTGTAAACCAAAGTTCAAAGACGATAGCACTTAGAAAATGTTAGTATAAATAGTCATCCAACAGCTTTTATACTATGGAAACAACTCAAAAAGTTCAGTTATAATTTTCTTATATAAAATCCTACTGAGGATCTGGTTGATATCTCAAGGAAAACATCAAAAAAAAAAATGCTGGAGATTCCTCAAAACAATTGGAAACAAAACAAGGGCCTATTTTAGATGCCAATAGCCAAGTCCAATGAAGATGAACAGAGTGCATTGTACATCAAGACAACCACTCCCCCCTGAAATTGAATCAGAACTTGTTGAAGATTTCAATATACTTCACCAGAATCACTTTTAAGATGTAATCATAATTTGATTACATTGTTTAGTGCCCTTGTTCTAAGAAAAGAAAAAGGAGTTTGGGGGGGGGGGGGGGGGGGGGTTCAAGGGATATAAGGGACTATAAGTCTATTAGTTTGGTTCGGACTTTGGAGTGCGTAGCAAGTTTATTAAAAATGTGTTGTAGTGAGCTTAGATTGGCGATGGATGGCATGGTGTTTCAGACCTAAATTCTAAAATGCGTTTGTAAGAGATGGGCAAATCTTATATGAAACGTAAGTGCCAATAAGGTAATGAGTGTGTTCATTCTTGCTTTGGAGTGAGGAACCAGGAGTTACTTGCAAGTTTGACATCAAGAAGGCACATGACCGCATGGATTAGAATTTCTTGCTTTATATGCAAGAGAGGTTGGGCCTTAGGGATAGGCAAAAGAAGTGGAATGAGAACTACACCCTTTCTGTTAGATTCTCAGTTTTAGTGAATGGATCTCCAAAGTTTTCTTTTTTCTCTTCTTTTTTTTTCTTTTCTCGAAGAGCTCGATAGGCCAGATGTGAAAAGACCCTCCTCTTCATTTTCATCCTGGTTAGGGTGGCATTGAGTTGGATGCTTATTGTGAGAGTGCATTATTATTATTTTTAATACGGGTAATTTTGTTTTTTTGGGTAGTCTAAGGTTTTCTTTGTCCATATATATTGTCCCATTCTCTTTTATTCAATGAGAAGAAAGCATTATTTGCAGCCTTTTCTTCCTAGTAAAGTATCATGCTATTAAAGCCTCATTTCCTAGTAATCGCAACCACTAAAGTCGCAGTCACCATCACAACACTCTCACCATTGCATCTCTCTCTTCCTGCCGCATCTCTCTCTCTTTCTCTCTCTTTGCTGGTATTGTTTTGTCCTCCTGCAGCACTGGCAACTCCAACATCTACCCCCAATATCTCTCCTCGAACTATTCAGTCAATGATTGAGTAGCTACAGTCTATGCTTCGTACTTCCACTATGGATCAGTCTCATGCCTCTGCTATATCTACCATTCATTCAGGTTTGACAGGTTCAAATATCTCAGGTATTTTCATCTTCTACTTGGATATTTGATTCAGGTTCTTCTCATCATATGACTTCTAACCTATCTTCTCTCAATAATTGTGTCTCTCCATCTTCTCCTATAATTGTTTCTTTCGCCAATGGTTCTCCAAGGCATGTTGTTTGTATTGGATTTGTTCTTCCTACTTTGTCCTCTTCTCGTTTTATCCCTAATGTTTTCTATGTTCCACAATTGCCTATTAGTTTTTTGTCAATTAGTCAGCTCTCTGATTTAGGTCTTGATGTTGTATTTTCATATTCTGGTTGTGTTGTTCAGGATCAGTAGTCCAAGTAGCATATTGGTACCGGGTATAGAGCTGGTGATGCAGCCAGCCAGCATTGATTTCAAGATTATGGGTATCATTAATGTTTCTTAAAGTTCTGGCAGATTACTAATTGATCTTGGTTGGGGCAGTTATGATATTAAGTATTTTATTTTTGTAGTTTGTGTTGAATTTAAGTCAGTCAAAAGTCCTTATTTGAGTCAATAAGTCTTATCTGACCTTTTAACTGCTTTCTCTTAGAAGTAGAAGTATTTATTATGTTAGTTGTCTCTAGATAGTCTTGGAACTAAGAGATATTTTATTGTGAGATGTACAGCTACAAAAATCAGAAGCATTGTAAGGCAGTCTTTTTATGGATTAAACTTAAATATTGCAGAGAATTATTCTCTATAAGCCGTACTTTGGGTTTCTTTTTTCCATCTACTTCCTCCTTTCTCTTTATCCGCTCTAAATCAGTTTCAGCAGTCCTTTACTGCGGACTGCATCATCTGGTATCAGAGCTAGTGGGATGGATCACGGAGTGCTTTCAATGGTTATGGATGGTCAAGGGCATGATAACCTATCAGCGTGCTTTGAGCATAAAAAAACAACAAAACAGAATGAGCTATAGGCTTGCAAATGTCTCTGATGGTAGATCAAGATCTGGTCCTATGACCCACAAGGCAGCATCGGGTGTTCAAATTCATTGGAAAGTTATTGACCAACAAAATTTAGGGTCAGGGGGCGCCCGTGGTTCAGCTACAGCAGTAGGTAACCAGGCTAATGTTGTTGGTTCTGTCAAACAAAACCAGAACAATGGTTCTAGATTTCATTGCTTCTAGTGTGGAGATCCAAATCATAAGTCCTCAGACTGTAGATGAGCCTCTAGTAGCCATTTAGACAGTGGAAAACAACTTCTGATTGAAGGAGAGCTTCTTGGAGACATTGGAGAACCTATTTTTGATTAAGATAATAATGATGAAGATCTTGTTTATGGAGATACTTGTAAAGCGTTGGTTATTCGTAATAGCCTACTAACACCAAAGCAAGAAGTTGGGGATTGGTTGTGAAGAAACATTTTCCATACCACATGCACCATTGGTGGGAAAGTGTGCAAATTAATCATAGACGGTGGTAGCTGTGAGAATGATGCTTCTATAGAAGTCGTCCAGAAGCTGCAACTGAAACAAGAGAAGCACAAAAGGGCCATATAAGCTTTCTTGGTTCAAGAAAGGAAATGAGGTGAGTGTTGATACTACCTGTCTAGTTTCATTTTCAATTGGAAATATATATTTTGATGAATTTTGTGTGATGTAGTTGGAATGGATGCTTGTCACATCCACTTAGGAAGATGATGGCAACATGATCGTGGTGCAATCCAAGATGGCAGAAAGAATACTTAAAACTTTTTGTAAGGATAATATGAAGATAACACTAGCACCGATGAAGGAGGACGGTTTCTCGAAGTTGAAACATGAAAAGGGGAGCAATTTTCTCTCAGTGACTAGTTTCTTGAAGGAGGCTGAATAAGCTGGGGTTTTATATGCTCTAGTAACTAAAGAAACCATTCATAATCCATCCTTCCAGATGAAATAAAGCCAATGATTGAGGAATTTGCAGACGTTATGCCAGAAGATCTTCCTCCAGGTTTGCCTCCATTGAGGGATGTTCAACATCAATTAGATCTCATTCCAGGTTCAAGCCTTCCAAACAAACCAGCTTACAAAATGAGCCCAAAAGAGCATGAAGAACTTCGGCGCCCAGTAATGGAAGAAATGAAGGGATTAATTCGAGAAAGTTTAAACCCATGTGTTGTTCCAACCTTACTAACACCTAAGAAAGATGGAATGTGGCAAATATGCATGGACAGTCATGCAATAAATCAAATCACGGTTCATTATCGTTTTCATATACCTTGTCTTGATGACATGTTAGATTGATTGGGGGTGTGAAGGTGTTGTCTAAAATAGATCTACAAAGTGGATACCACCAAATCCGTATACTGCCAGGTGATGAAGGAAGACAACATTTAAAACTCGTGAGTGGCAGTACGAATGGATAGTTACACCATTCGGATTGTGACATGCTTCTAGCACGTTCATGAGATTCATGAACTAGATTTTGAAGTCTTTTATTGGAAGGTCTGTTGAAGTTTATTTCAATGATATTTTGGTCTACAACGCATCGTATGATGCATACAAACAGCACCTACGCGAAGTTCTTGAAACTCTATGGAGAGAAAAGCTGTATGCTAACATGAAGAAGTGTGTATTCATGACAAAGAAAGTAATGTTCCTGGGTTACATGGTTTCTCCAGTCCTGAAGGAATTAAAATGGACCAGTCTAAGGTAAAAGCAATCCTTGATTGGCCCACATCTCAAAATATACATAAAGGAGCTTCCATGGGTTGGCATCATTTGATAGGTGGTTCATACGCAATTTCAGCAGCTTAGTAGCTTCTATTATAGATTCAATGAAGACCAATCAGAAATTTTATTAGACATGAAAGGCAGAAGAAAGTTTTCAATCAATGAAGATGTGTGAAGCACCTGTTCTTACCTTATTAGATTTCGAGAAGGTATTTCAAGTTGATTGTGGCGCTTCATGTGTGGGTATAGGAGCTATTCTAATCCAAGAAGGGAGGCTCATTGCTTTCTTTAGTGAAAAACCCAGTGGTGCACGACTTCGGTGGAGTGCTTATGACATAGAACTTTATGCTATTATTAGGGAAATAAGGCACTGGAGTGAATACTTGGCACAATGTGAATTCATTCTTTATTCTAATCATGAGGCTTTGAAATACATTAAAGGACAGTCCAAGCTAAATAGGAAGCATGCCAATTGGATCAACTATCTCGAGCATTTGAATTACACAATAAAACATAAGGCTGGAATTCACAACAAAGTTGTTGATACACTGTGTCGCAGAGCCTCTCTTTTATAAACCATGTGTGTGGACGTCAAGGGGTTTGATGTGTTAAAAGAATTGTATCAGGAAGACTCTTGTTTTGGTCCAATTCTGAAATAAACCATAGTTGGACAGCAAGCGAGTTATACTATTCAAGATGGCTTCCTTTTCAAAGAAAATCAGCTATAAATCCCACGGTGTTCATTGCGTGAGAAGATTGTCAAAGAACTTCATGAAGAATGGCATTTTGGTCGTGATAAGACTATGACATTGATACGTTCATCTTATCAGTGGCCTAAAATGAAACGCAATGTTACAGGATTTGTTGAGCGTTGAACTGTATGTCAAAGATCAAAAGGAGGATCTACAAATGCTGGATTATACACTCCACTTCCTACTCCTACTCCAGCATGGTTCGTGGTCTCCCTCAGACTCAAAGGCGAGTTGATTCAATTTTGGTCAAGGTGGACAGATTTTCGAAAATGGCTCATTTTATTCCATGTCATAAAACTATGGATGCAACTAATGTGGCCAATATCTTTTTTAAAGAGGTGGTTCGTTTGCATGGTATTCCTCACACCATAACCTCATATCGTGACCCAAAATTTATGAGCCATTTTTGGAGGACCTTATTGAGGCTGATTAGAATTGAGTTGTGCTTTAGTAGCTCATATCACCCGCAATCAGATGGGTAAACTAAAGTCATTAACCGCAGTTTGAGAAATGTGTTACGCTGTCTTGCTAGGGGCAAGCCTAAAGAGTGAGACTTAGTATTACCACATGCTGCCTTCAATCGATCTCAAAATCGAACCACTGAGTGCAACACATTTGAGATTGTTTTTGGTCAGAATCCGAATTGTATTCTACACCTGGCTCCTATTCCAAATCCAAGTGAACAAGAAAGCTGAGGAGATGGAAAATTACATCAAGTCCGTCCATGAAGAAGTGAAGAAAATGATTGGAGAAAGCAATTTGAGATACAAAACAGCAGTTGATCAACATTGCAGAAAAGTTATTTTTGAAGTTTGGGATAAGGTTTGGGCAGATCTTACAAAGGAAAGGCTTCCTATTGGTGCTTGTAAAAAGATAAGAGATCGAAAAGGTGGTCCTTGCAAAATTATTAAAAGGATCAACGATAATGCTTACCAACTCAAACTTCCAAGTCATCTTAAGACCTTAAATGTGTTCAATGTCAAGCGTCAAATTCCATACAAAGGTGGCCCTATTGAGAAGAAGGATGTTGACAACTCGAGGTCAAGTTTTCTCAAACCAGGGGAGACCGATGCAGTCAGCCAGCATTGATTTCAAGATTATGGGTGTCGTCATTCTTAAAGTTCTGGCAGATTACTAATTAATCTTGGTTGGGGCAGTTATTAAGTATATTATTTAGAACAATACTAAGCTCCAAACTAAGTAGGAGGAACCCCTATCTGAGTACGTGTCTTAACCATAATCTGACACATATGCAATGTACGTGCACTTTTTATTTTTTAGTTAACATTAATAGTCATATGATACTCATGTGATTGCATACGTGGCAGAATGAGATTATGACACTTATCTGGGTGGGAGGAGGTTCCTCTTACCTGGTTTGGGGCCAAGTAGTGTCCTTTTATTTATGTAGTTTGTGTGGAATTTAAATCAATCAAAAGTCTTTATGTGAGTCAATAAGTCTTATTTGAATTTTTGACTGCTTGCTCTTGGAAGTAGAAGTATTTATTATGTTAGTTGTCTCTAGATAGTCTTGGAACTAAGAGATCTTTATTGTGAGATGTAGAGCTATAAAAATCAGAAGCATTGTAAGAGAGTCTTTTTACTGATTAAACTCAATTATTGTAGAGAATTATTCTCGACAACCCTACTTGGGTTTCTTCTTTCCATCTACTTCCTCTTTATTTCTATTTATCTGCTCTGAACCAATTTTAGCAGTCCTTATTGCAGACTGCATCAGCTAGTGACTTAAACATTCTGGAGAACTTACATATTCCTGTGGAATCTAGTTCTTCGGTGTTGTCTTTTTTTTTTGGTCTGAATAATAGTTCTTCTATGTTTTACTTATGGCACTCTAGGTTAAGTCATTTGTCAAGTGAGCATCTCAAAAGTTTAGTTTCTTCTTGTATTTTGGGTAATGTTATCTCCAAGTGACATCTCTGCTTGAAGTGGATGTAAACTTGCCAAGTTGTCTGCTTGGAGATACATTACCCAAAATACCAGCCATGGAGAATCCTCTGTGAGTAATGAGTCTAACAACCCTCCCTTCTGTTCTACGTTTCCTCGAGCTGACTGCTGAGAACATATACATCTAAATCCATCCGTCTGTTCTCAAGCGACTGACCGTCATCACCCTCTTTCCACTTTGCTCCCATCCAACCTTTTGCTTAGCAAAACTGAAATTTTCTTCATTGATATTATCAGATACACCAGACTGCTTTGAAGTGTAAACTTAGTAATGATTTTGTAATAATACTGCAACATATATTCATGAGATATGAACTATATTTTCTAGGTGCCTTTGCTTGCAGCTAAGCTATCCACAATGCCATGACATAGCCTTGCTTGGGCTTTCCTTCATGTAACTTCAGCTAGGTTTCTTCAAAATTTAAAAAAAAAATCCTACCTGAGAAATGAAGAGTAAGATAAGAAAAAGAAAGAGTGGAAGAGATGACTAGAAGAAGAAGATGGCCAGAAAAGAAAGATGGGATAAATAAAGAAGACTAGACAGAGAGTAAAAGCTCTTTCAATTACTCCCCACTTCTTTCCAAATCAATCTCTTTTGCAGCAATGGAGTATTTATGGACTTTAACTAAACATAGAGATAATTGGAAACATCCAAAAAAGCATATTACTCAATAAGGTAACAGAAAAGGCACCTAATTCTACTCCTAAAATTAAGACACCGCATTCCCTTGGGTCCCACACCCTAGATTACATTAGTTTGATGCCCATGTATTCAAGCAAAGCTCCTGTTATTTTTTTATTTTGGAAATTTTTGGAGCAAGGTTCCTATTATATGACTATAGCCAAATTGTTCTGATAATTTCAACACCTGGAACAAGGAAAATTGGAGCATATGTTAAGAAAGAAATTCAACAAGCTGTCGGCACAAACTGTTGTTGAAGATGTTCCATAAGGAGAGTGATGTAAATAAACGTTATTTATTTATTTAATTAGGAGGGCAAGCTTCGCCACAATGGTAAGGTTGCTCTATTGAAGATCATGGGTTCGAGGCTGCATGCTAAGACTGCCCTTACACACACACACACAAATGTAATATTTATTTAATTAGTTAAAAACAACACTGTTTACAAAGCTAACTCTTTCTCTCTCTTTTTTGATAAGTACAAAGCTAACTCTTCTTAAATGTAATCCATATTATTGGAAAATATAAAAATGTTTTTTTTCTAAAAATAATAATTTCAAACGGTCTATATAGTGCCACATCATCTGCAACTCCCACTCTCGATAAAATTACTTTTAGAGAAAGAGATAAGTAACGATAACTGATACAGTGAGGGAAGACCAAACATTTCAAAGTTCTGAGAGTAAAGAAAAGAAAGGAAGGTAGTTATCACTTGGGGAGAGAGAGAACAGAAAGGAAGGCAGCAACTCCTTCCCTAGTTTTGGAGTTTTAAGAGAGAAAATGTAGGGAAGGTGATAATTTCCTCCCTTTTTGGGAGTCAATGATCGAGGAGAGAATCGAAAAGAAAACAACATTTTATTTTGTTAGTAGAAAGGGTAAGAAATTATGTCTTATAAAAACTATGGGCAAAACAAGTAACTAACGATTCATTTGAATTGGGTGATTTGGGAGGAAAGGAAAAGAAAGAGAGGAAAGTTTATACCATGTTTGGATAAGAAATGAAAAGGGAAAGGGAGAGGGAGAGGGTTTTAACCCTCAAACCTCATTTTGCTTTCTTTCCAAAAGTGGGAGAAAATGGAGGGAAGGATAAGAGAGTTAGTAGTTATTGCCTCCATTTTTTTTATATCAAGTGATTTCCTTTTTTACCCCTTTCACTAACATCATTAAAATAATATTTTCTTTTCCTTTCCCTCCTCCATGTTTCCCAAACAAGAGGAGTGATTACCACCATCATTTCTTTTTTTTCCCTTCCCTATTTATCCAAACCATGGTTTTAAATAACGGTCTCTGCATATCGGTTTTTTAACCATCCGATACCGATATTGGCCGATATATCAGTCTGGTTATCACTTGGGGAGAGAAAGAAACAGAAAGGAAGGCGACAACTCCTTCCCTAATTTTGGAGTTTTAAGAGAGAAAGGTCGGGAAGGTGAAAATTTCTTCCCTTTTTTGGGAGTTAACGAGAAGAGAATTGAAAAGAAAACAATATTTTATTTTGTTAGTAGAAAGGGTAAGAAATTATTTCTTATAAAAACTAAGTGCAAAACAAGTAACTAACAATTTGTTTGAATTGAGTGATTCGGGAGGGAAGGAAAAGAAAGAGAGGAAAAGTTTATACTGTGTTTGGATAAGAAATGAAAAGGGAAAGGGAGAGGGTTTTAACCCCTCAAACCTCTTTTTTTTTTCTTTCCAATAGTGGGAGAAAATGGAGGGGAAAGGATAAGAGAGCTAGTAATTATTGCCTCCATTTTTTTTATATCAAGTGATTTCCTTTTTTACCCCTTTCACTAACATAATTAAAATAATATTTTCCTTTCCTTTCTTTTCCCTCCTCCGTGTTTCCCAAACAAGAGGAGGGATTACCACCATCATGTCTTCTTCTTTTCCCTTCACTATTTATCCAAAGTTCCAAACAAGATGAAGGTTACCACGATCCCTTCTTCTTTTCTTTTTGTCTTTTCCCTCTTAACTAATGTTATCTTTTACTTTTCTAGTTTTCTTCCCTTCCAAATATCCAAACACACTAACTCGTTTTCTTTTCCCTCCATTTCTTCCCACTTTTGAAAACAAAACAGTGGGCCTGAAGGAGACCCATTTTCCTCCAAAATCTCTCCATGAAATAACTCCCAAACAAGAGAGAATCACTCCCCTCCTTACCCCTGCTTTCTCTTCCCTCCATTTCTATCTATCTCCTTCCTCCAGAACACACTGTAATTAACTGCACCCATTCCTAGAGTCTTTTACTTTTAGTATGCATTTATATATTTTGCATCAGAGCAATAAGTCGTTTGTGTTATGCCGTGTTCTTTTATAACAAGAATATATTATTTTTTTTATAAAAGCTACGAGAGTGTTACAATTCCTGTGCTAGGATCATTTCTATTATAATCAAACTCAACCAATTCAAGAAAAATGACCCAACCCAAGAAACTCTCTAATATGACCCTTGTACAACACTGTCAAAAAAAAGATAATGCGGCTGGGCTTAATAAAATAGAATAGCCTACTTTACAAATTGCAGGGAATATCCTATAAAATTATTCAACATTTACCCCAGCTACTCTACGAAATAAAAGTCAACTGGCCGTTTTCGTACCCAAAAAGAAATTGATCATTCATTATTATTATCAACCAAAGTTCGAGAAAAGGGTTGCGTAAAAAGCACACCCAAGAAAAAAGGTGGAAGGAATAGTTTATAGTTATTAAAATTCACTTTGTTTCAGCCAGTTGCACTTAAAATTTGAAGAGTATCGGACGCACCGCGTTATTGAAAAGCACGACACTGACGCCAGTGAGGAGACCAACAAAACAGGCGGCGATTATCGCTGCATTCCCTTGGGGGATAATTTCTTCTATCTCAGTTGCCACTTTCCTGGGCTGATTATAATTACCAAATTCGCTTTTACCTTTTCGTTGTTGTTTGCCCTCGTCTTCTGAGTCACCGCTATTGTGAAGAACGGATTCAGAGTCTCCAGCTTCAGGGAAGCCATCACCAGGGCCAAGCCCGATCCTGGATTTTGAACAGGGACGAGAAAAACTAATACCAAACCCGCGATATTCGAGTTTGCTGGTAAGGGGAAAGAATGAGTAGGAGGGGGACGGATAGTGGCCGAAAAAAGATGACTCTGACGATTTATTGCAGAAGGATGCAGCAAAGATAAGAGGAGCCCAGGGACAATACAACGAGTTGGGAAAATGCAAAACACGGTCGCAACCACACGTCGCCAGTCCCCCCATAATCCCGAAGGCCTTATTTGTGATCGATATCCAAACCCAAAAGTGTATATATACACACACACATATAAGAAGTTATTTTTATATATATATACACACATATTGTGAAAGTGTTGGTGAGTTTTATTTGTGTTTGGGTAGTTATAATTATAATTGTTCAATAGAGAGTGTGTGGTGTAATGCACATGATTGTGATGTGTGAAACGTGCATAGTTTAAATTGAATAAACATATCAATAACATATATATATATATATATATATCATGAATTTTTTGAATTAAAAATTTTATTTTAAGAAATTTTTAATAATTTTTATTTTTTACTTTAAAGAATAATTAGTGAAAGGTCTTTCAAAATAATCTTTACAAGTTAAAGTTCAAGGATAAACATTATAATCTAAAAAGTTTCTAAATTTTTAAATTGTGTAAGCTCAAGGTCAAAAGTGATGAAGTGAAAAAATTATTTTATTTTTAATGATAAATTTCTCCTACTAACCCCATTAAGCAAACTCATAATCAGTCGGACCCCGCGGTCTCTCTACTATCGGATGATGGGGGCATGTAGAGATTATCAAGGTTGTCTACTATTGCTTTACTTCTCTCGCTTTTTAATATAATCTCTTCCGGCTTAAACGCATTGTGCCTGTTCTCTACAATAGAGGGTAAAAGTAAAGGTTGATGACTATGATGATGATTCCAATTACAAGTGAATTAATATATTGACTTTTCATGGATCAGAGACAAAAAAAAAAAAAAAAACAGCTTTAATGTTGATCATTTTTCCTAAATCTCTATTCATGTTACCAAACATTATAACAAATAAGGTGTTTTATGTGTTCTTATTAATATAAACTTTTTTAATAATTTTAACATAAAAACAAATGCACTTCTTCTAAATTTAAGATTCATAGCAAAGGTGATGTTTTTATGTAAGTTGTGATGACTTATTTGTAGAAACTGTTTACCCACTTTTGTTGTAAAAGACTTATAAACAATCATGTCTTGAGGATTTTTAAAACGAAGTTGTGTTGCAATATATTAAAATTTCTTCATGAATTCCTCCTCCTTCCCAACTTTGAAATTAGATTGGTTATTCATATCATTTCCAATGAGGATGGAAAGTTAGTTTAGAAAGATAAATAATTATTTTAGATAAAAATTTCGCTTTTAGATTTCATTTTAAATGAAGCAGGGTTTGTTACATAGTAATATCATGTGACAGTCGTTTGTTATAGAAACTTTCAGTTTCCTTTATTATAAAAAGGTAAGCTCGAGCTTATATGAACAATCAACAATAAAGCAAAGAATGTGAAATAAATGGCCATTAAACATCAAAGAAACAAAGAAATTTTCAACAGAGAGTTTTCTTTGTCTAACAAATATTTCTCTGTTGCTATATTTTCTTTAGTTGTATATTGTTTTCTCTATCTAATTAATTTTTTATTTTTTTTTATCAATGTTAGAGTATTACCACTTTCCTAAAGAACCAAAATTGTTTGATGCATTGTTAAAAATATGTGTAATATTTTTTTTTGTTTAAAAAATTTCTCCGTCCGATAAACATTCTACAAATAGAGAAATTTCTTTGTCCATGTTCTATAGACAAGGAAAATAAAGAAAATTCGATGTTGAGAAAACATGATTTTTTGGCAAAATTTCCTATGTAATATAGATCTTGTTTAATAAATTCTTATTTTTAAAGTTCAAATATTTAATTTTTATAATAAAAAAATAGATTTATATATTGCAAATTATTTAATTTTGAAATTTCAAAAATAAAAAGTGATGACATGGCATGTGCTAGGTGTAGGAAAGGGGGACCAATTTATTTTAAATGTGTTTCTGATTGGAATGGCATCTTTGTCAACAAAATACTAAGGTACTTTTTGAGTTAAAATATTTTAAGTAGGATCTTGTACTAATTAATCACTTTACGAGGGACCTATTACCCAATCCCCCTATTTTAAAAAGTTATTGTGTTCAATTGAGTTTACAATAAGATAAGAATTTGGGGTAATTAAATTTTAATTGAGTTTTTGTATGATGTTTACAATTTTGTCAACATCTTTAAAAATAATGGAAGGAAATAGAGTTTAAGCCCAAGAAAAATTAATATGTAGTTAGCTTTTATTATTTATTTCACAAAATTAACTCCCTGCCTCTCCTTCATATTGGTATTATAAAAAAAAAATCATTAAAAGTTGCTATCATTTCCATCCATCTCCCCCCACTTTTAGAAGTAGAGCATAAGACGTCAAATAAGATTTAAAAGACCGGCCCCTCCCTGTCCCACTACCTCTCTCTCCCATCCTTTCTTTTTCTATTTTTAAACTAATCGCGAATAACTTCTACTCAGTCCTCCCTTCCTTTTTCTTCTCCTTCCTTCCAATTCCCTCAATCCAAGCGGAATGTTAAAAATAATACTACCCCCAATTTGCACCTCTACACCATCATTCCCCTTTCCTTTCCTTTCCCTTCCCTCTTACTACTACACCTTTTCCCCCACCACCACATCTTCCTCCTTTATGTTACCATTGTCACACCTCGAGTTCCATAAATTTGAATATGAACTCATTATTGGAATACAGAGTTTATTTAACTAATTAATAATTTTAAGATATGTAACGACTTGAAAATTTATCAAAGAGAAATTTTGATAATTTTCTTGTCTAGATTGGAAACATATAATTAAATAAATAAAAATGCATTATATAAAAAATGAATTGATTAAATAAATGATAGATATGATATTTTAAACTTAAAATAGAATTTTAATATTTTATTCAGGGACTGGTATAGACCATAGGACCACATAGTCAAATTTGGGACATAGATGAATTAGAAAATTTTAATGCTGAAAATTGAATAAATGGAAGGCATATTTGGAATCTAGGCATCAGAATTAGACACCCTACCAATTTTGGTACGATTCCGATGTAGTTGAATTTTGGGCCCATGTGATCACTTGGGTGAAAATTTGGTCATGCGATGTCTCGATAAACATGTGAAACTTCTTGAGGAAGTTAGATAAAGACTATTCTAGAAGGACACATGGCATCAGTCCACTAGGCAAGAGGGTATCTTTATAAGAGAAAATATGATGGGTTATATGATGGGTTGTGGTGTAATGTAACTATGGTTGGGAAATGTCTAGGAAATAGTGTGTAAATGCGATATAGTAAACACATGGAACAACCTTTCCTTCAGACCGTCAAAATCTTCTCACACTCCATTTCTCCCTCTCTTTCTATAAAACTCTATGATTGAAACTATATGTGTGTGTGTTCATATTTGTAAAAGAGTATATGTGTTTATACACTGGTGTGTGTGTGTGTGTGTGTGTGTGTGTAGAATAAGTCATGAATGTAAGTGTAATATATGTATGAGTGTGTATTTGAGAACACCATTGAAGATAGCTTGAAGCTCAAACATGGACGAAAGAATAAAGTGAAATCTAGACAGTGGGTGGACTAAAGAATAATACCCATTGATGGCCTTAAAGCTCTCTTCCTATTTCTATCTCTACACACCATAAACATAGAGGCAATGTAGAGGCTTTAAGACTTTCATTTAGTGTGTTATATGCACACTTATATAGGTATAGTTGCACATACATTGTGAGAAAGAGACCCACTTATAGGTCTTTATTTCGAGAGGACCCTTGGGCTTGAATAAGATGTTTAGTGATGCCTGGTTACACGACAAAAGTGTCTAGTTGGTGGCATATGTGTGTGACAGTGTGTGGGTGCTTACACGATGAAAAGTAGACCCAAATCTAGGTCTTACAAGTGAAACTAAAACCTTAAGGATTCTCATAGTTTAAGACCTCACCTTGGTATTTTCATGTATTATGAACCATTTTGGTATACTTTAAAGCCTAAAACAGACAAGGACAAAGATTGAAAAATGCAAAAAAATGGGCAGTGACTAGAATTTCTAGGTTGAAAATGGATCTTATGTTTTTGAGATATTTGATGCTTGAAACTTATGTGAAGTGGTAGATTATCATGACACAAATGAATTACGAGAACTTTAGAACAAAATGGGGTTGAAACAATCAGAGAAATTGAAGAAAAATAGTCTCGGTAGAAAGTCTAGCTTCACTAAAGCTCAACAATTTTTTTAGTTTTCAACCTACAAAAATCATATTAAATGATGTAAAAATGGTGTGGAGGGCTTTTCTTTTTTTGGGGGGGGGGGGGGGGCTAGGGTGTTCTATAATTGAAAAAGAATAAAAAAAGTCCAAGAAACTATGTCAAAAATTAAGGTTTCGGCGAGTTTGCCAGAGAAGGCAACTAGAAAAAATTTGACTAATCAACAGATCAATTCGAGTTAGGTCTCAAGTTAGGCAACGGGTTGGTCAATGGTCAGATCATGGGTACTGGTCAATGGGTCATTGATTGGATTTAGGTTTTGTACTTGGGTTTGGACTGGGTTTGTTTTGTTACAGGTGTGGTTACTGGTGTTTGGCATCCAAATTGATATAAGGTTATCCTTATTCCAAAATTGGGAAAATAATTGAATTGGTTTTGTTTGGTTGTAAGGATAAGAAATTTAAATTTTAGAAATTATAAAGAAAACAGCCGAATCTAAAAAAATTACAAATTAGTGAACTAATTAGTTTATAAAATTGAAATTAAAGTCAATTAAAATCTAAAAAGGGGCATACTTAGGATTTTTGAGCACTCTAGACTCAAATATAAGGTTTGTTAGCACATCTAAGGACCCAAGATTGGTCCCACCTAATTTTGTAAAATGAAAAAATACCCACAGTGTTATATAAGGAAATTGAAATGTTAATTAAAATTTAGAAATTGCGTGTCCTTTATTTTTAGATGCCCTAACTTCAAATATGATTTTGTATTAAACACATTAAAACATGGGATTGGTCCCACATAAATGTATAAAATGATGATAATACCCTTGGATACAAAACGCATATCTAAAAAATTAATCAAGATATAAGAAGGGCTACCTTATAATTTTTAGATCTTCTGGATCCATTTTCAAAGTCTGTTCGATGAGATAGTGTCTCAATAGACATGAAATTAGTGTCAGTATAATTACGATAATACCCTTTGGTATTTAGAAGATATATAAAAGCTATGAAATCATCAAGATATGATCTCCTTTGGGTTTTTGAGGTCCAAGAACTCATTTTTAATATCTATTTAGGCAAATAGATACACGATGCATATGAAAAAAGATACAAAGCGTAATTAATGAAGATCAGGGTGGCCAAAAGAATTACAACGTGAATCATAAACCTGGATCATAAATGAAAATGTTAGTAAGCGGATAGAAATGACTCACATAAAATATACATTGTATCAAAGCAATAACTATCAAATGTACTTGAAAGAGCTATGCTACTAGGTGTGTACGGGAACCTAGAGTACTTGTTAGAACACTATCTGTATATTCCCTAATTTAAGTATGCAATGATATCTTTGTTGTATGATGTTACTTAGTATTAGATGATCATGACATTGTTGACAGTTAATTGTAGGTTGTTAATGATATGTGTTAGCCCTAAAGGTTTTCAACTAAGGGCATCTTAGTAATTTTGATAATAACAAAACATTATCCTAATAGTCTAATGTTTTATCCAAGCAATAATTCAAATAGGTCATCTTGGTCAAAGAAGAATGTTGACCTTGAAATGACAAAGTCCATTAAGCTAAAAGGTTCCACTCAAGAACATGCTTCAAGGCAAGAATCAAAACAAGTGGAATGTTCTCATGATGAATCAAGCAAATGGACACACTTAAGCCCAAAGATTCAAGACAAGTCAAGTGAAGACTTTTATTTTCCTTATTTTGGATTTTGAGTGATTTCGGATTAGATTGATCACTGTTCATAAGCCTTACTATTTAAAATGATCAACTAAGAACTAACCTCGAATGATTTTTCAAAACAAAACAAATGTCATATTTTTAAGTTTTGAAAGATCAAAAGGTTTCGATAAAAGTACACTCAGAAAAATAAGTTAGAAGACACTCATTATCCAAACTAGTCGACCAGTTCATGGAACCAATCGACTGGTTCTTAAGGCTTATTTTTACACTGATCAAAGCAATCGACCAGTTCCAAGAACCAATCGACTGAGTGACCTTTTTCTCAAAACAGCCTAAGACTTACTATCTAATTCAGTTGACCCCTTAGGAGAATCAATTGACTATCTTTTAAGGCTAAAAATAGTGTACATCAAAACCAGTCAACCGATCCAAATGACTAATTGACTGATTGTTCTTAAAGAATTGAACCTCCAAACCTCTGGACAATTTAATCGACCAATCCTCAATCTAGTCAAATGGTTGATGATTCAATAGACTGATTTTTTCGTTCTAGAAATTGCGAATTCAAATTTTAAACATACAAAAAGAAAGGAAACGACTCTTTTTTGAAAAGTAACAGACATTTTTTAAGGGTTATAAATAAAGGTTCTTTAAGAAATTCTATGTCATCTCTTTACGCACTTACACTTCTACATCTTTACTCTTGACTTTAGATCCAAACATTGAAAGTCTAGATCTAAAAGTTCTACTCACCTTTAAATAATTTGAGCTTATAAGTTACAATTAATCTATCTATAAAAAGTGAACATCTTATTGCACCAAAATTACTCTAAAAGAGAGTGTTATTTGGTAAACATCTTTGTATCATCTCATTACGATGAGAGTTGGGGGTAGGTGCTACCTAGTGAGGCAAAAATGTATATTTTGTTGGGATAAGGGGTTGGGTGCTCACATTGTAAATGTTGGTCTCCACCTGTAAGGAAGTCACAATAGTGGAAAAACTCAAGTGGAGATGCTTGAGTCGAAGACGTGGAAGTTTTTCGAACCTCGTAAAATAGTTGTGTTTGCTCTCTCTCTCTCTCTATTGTTTATTTATTTGTGAATTTACATTATTCATTTATAAAGTTCCGAAAGGAAACCAATATTTGCAATATACCCTATTCACCCCCCTTCTAGGGTAAATATTTGGCCAACACTCCTCATCCTTTAACGGATACTATCTAACACAGGCCAAGTATGCATTTGATTTGCTCTCACAAGCTAATCTGACTGACCACAATATCATAGACACTTCTACAAAACCCATTGCGAGGCTTACTCCTCATGAGGATGAACTTCTTCATGATCCCACATTATATCGACAATTGGTTGGCAATATATATATATATATATATATATATATATATCTTACCATCACTCGTTTTAGCATCTTATATGTTGTTCATCAAGTGAGTTAGTTTATGGAAGCACCTTGCTCGACTCACTTTGATGTTGTGTTTCACATACTTCGTTATCTTAAAAGGGACACTATTTCATGGGCTACACTTCTCCTCGTAGCCTCCTCTTAAGCTCTGTACCTACACTAATACAGATTGGGCATGGGATCCTACAGATCGTCGTTCCACTATTGTTTATTGTTTTTTGCTTGGCACTTCTCTTGTTTCATAGCACAGCAAAAAACAAACTATTGTTGCCCGATCTAGCACCGAGGCTGAGTATTGTTCCCTTGTTGATACAACTTCAGAGTTTTTTGGTTAAAATGGTTGTTACAAGATATGGGTGTCTCTTTTTGTAACACCCCGACCCGATTATTCATAATGAAGTCGCTGATTAAATATTAGGGACTTTAAGAAGCAAAATGATAGTTAAGAAAAATTAGATCAAGAAAACGAAGGCAATAATATAATAAATTTTACAGTTAATAAAACCGACACATGAAGAAAATGAATAATAAATAATACAAGTACGTGAGAAAGAAATAAAATTAATGCAATAAGAAAAAAAATTAAAGTAAAAAAAGCCTAAGTAAAGGCAAATAAAAAGAGAAAATAAGAAAAATATGCCAAAAGTGATGGCTCAAGGTCTTGAACCCAAGGCCAAGAAAGTGGGTAAGCACTTATACCAAAAAGTATAACCACTAGGCTATAATAACTTTTGTGCTATATAACCCACAAGAAATGTATATAAGTCATATAAACTTACAGGTCTGCATGCTAAAAAGTTGAGGTATCAACACCTCATTGGACCTTTGCCTCTCCCACTCAGATTTCATGCAACACCTAATATATATATATATATATCTGTGTGTGTGTGCTATGTGTATATATGTATTTTGTGTATGCTACGTGTGTGTGCTTAGAGAAATCAAACTTGGTGCATGTGTGTGTGCGGCTAGAGAAGAGAGAGAAAGATAGAGAGATAGAGAGAGAAAAAAGAAGAAGAAGAAGAAAGGGAGAAAAAGAAGGAAAGGACCAAGCCCTGTGCATGCATGTCTAAAACTGAATGAAGGTTCAGAATCAAACCTAGGAGAGAGAAGCACCATTGTTGAAGGTAAACACACCAAACCATGCATTTTCTCTCTCAAAAAATTTCAACTAGAAATTCATTGTTGGAAGCAATACTTTGTTTGCATGTACATGAAATGATATATATATATATATATAAGCATGATATATGTAAATAAACGAGTAAAACCGAGTCAGAATACCCCAAAATCAAGATCCACCATTGATGAAAAGCTTCTAGTTGGGTCTAAACCAACTAAAACAAATCTAGGTTTGCTTGGTTAGGACTTAAACTATGGACTACAAGGAGTACGAGTCTATAAGAATTATCTCAAATGAACCTAAAACGAGGAAGAAATGCCGATTTACAGGTCGTAGTCTAAGAGCCCGACTCTAGAAATTGAGCACCAAGCTTGATTTTGAGTACGGGGTTTTGAAGCTATTGGGATGGGGATCACAACAAGCCCAACCCCACTGATTTTGGTAAAGAGATGGCAATGAATGAGCTCAATATCTAGAGCTGCACCAAACTTTCAACCGAACATTTAAGCAAAATTTGATGCTCCATATGAACACCAAAATCTTCTTTGGAGTCCTAGAGAACCCTAGGAAAGAAGAACAGACCGAAACGCTGCCTGAAATTGCACAAAATAGAGTTTTAAAAATTTAGAAAACTAGGGCAACGGTGACGGGAGGTTGGGGAAGAAGATGAATAGTATATATCATGTCAGTTTTGGGTCGGGTTTCGGGTTCGGGTCAGAACCCGCCCAGCTGTAGAAATGGATTACTAGGACGGTGTCATTTTGGGGCGCTAGATTTAAATTTTAAAACAAATTTGGTATGTTTGGCTACGCGGCTAGAGGCCTTGATTTGATAACCACGGCCGAAACGGGATATCCTATCCCTATTTTACCCACTTGTTCATTATTTGGAAAACCTAAAATCAGAAGGAAAAAAAAAAGGGAGTCGCAGCTCCCTAGAGTCGAACACCCGACGTCGCATGCGTGAGAACTTTAAGAGGCCACACGTGTGACACTATGCCACCATGGCACTTGTGTTAAAACGGTAACAGAATATATATATATATATATAATATTAAATAAAATAATTTAATTATAGTAAAATGTTCCGTTGCCCAAATAAAATAAAAATGTAGTGTATTCTAACTTTTTCTGACATCCTGGACCTAATGGTGGGGTTCGTTTTATGAGATAGAATCCCAAAAATTAAGACGTAAAATGTAAAAATTACCATTTACCCTTAATGATGCCCGAAGCCAAATGGAAGTCCAAAAGGGTCTAAATTAACTTTTTTCAACGTTTGGGACCCAACGGTGAGGTCCATATCATCAAATGAAGTACTGAAAAATAAGACACGTGAAAATACAAGTTTACTAAACTACCCCTAAGAGTCCGAATTGATTACGAATAGTTCGATTTAAAGGAAATAAGGTCTATCCTAGGAAATTAGGATTCACCAGGTCAAAAATAAACTAAGAACACCAAATAGGTGGTGATTTAAGTTAAATGTGGAATTAATTAGATTCTTCATAAATTATTCTTAGGAACTACAAAAGCGAAAGAGAAAGGCACACCAGTAGCCCCAACCCTGAGAATCAAGGTGAGTAATCCAGGACTTTGAAGTGGATATTTTATCTCCATGATTCCTAAAGTGTTTTAAATTCAAATTCATATATTTACGTGACTCGTGTTTTAAATGTGCTACTTGTTTCCATTTTTAAATACTATCTTGACATGCAAGTGTGCTTGTTTTAAATGCTGGTTGTCTATAAGTTCATACTGCAGCATGTCTATTTTAAATTCAAAATTTTATTAAATGTCTCTCTAAAAGTAAATGTTTTTCATTCTAACCATGTTTTAAATATTCATGAACGTTGTGATTAAGTGTTCTAAAAGTTATGCTTCAAATGTCCTGAACGTTGTGAATAAGTATTCTGAAAGTTATGTTTTAAATGCTCTTGAATTTTATGTTCCAAGTATTTTGAAGGCTTTGTTAAAGTGCTCATGAAAGTTCTGTTAAATGCTTTTGGAATGCATCTATTTGAAAAGAAATGTTTGAAATGCTTTTTGTTTGCAAATTGGTAATGTAAGATAATTGTCCATCAACACTACAAGCTATTGAGACCCTATAGGACGCAAAATCCTGAAAATACTTGGTAGAAGGTTTATCCCTTAAGCATGGGATATCTCTACTGATCTGTTAAGCTTGGAGTCTGTTCGAAACAGATTCCACTAAAATAAAAGTAAAAAGATGTTACGTTCAGAAATGGCAAAAGGTTTATCCCCCATTTTTCTAAACGTCATTTATATGTTCTAATTTCATGATCAAAGGATTTATGCTTTAAATTATGAAAAAAAAAAACTAAATCCTCGTAGTTTGAATCGTGAAATAACTGTTTTACTCGAATGCCTTGAATGCATCGTGTTTCATGTTTTGAAGATTCTTGTATCCTGTATTTGATGAAAAAAGTGCCTAGTCTGAATGTTTCATGCTATCTTTTTTAAGATTCATGTATTCTGTATCTAAAGTGTACTAGAATTACTCATGAGCTTTTCATAAATCTCACATGGATTTGTTACCCATGACTCTTTCAAGTAACAAAGATGATTGGGAGCCTTGCCCGTACTAAGGAAAGGAATCAGAAGCTCCGCACTTTAAATTAGCATTTTTGGGAATGTCAGGACCAACAGTTGGTCAATCTTTTTGTAATATATTATTTTGAGAAAATTATGTATTTAAGTCCTTAAGGACAATGACCATGTAATATGTTAAGTATGTTTAACTTTTTAAAAATTTAGCAAGCTCTGTATGTCTGTTAATTGTACTGTTCTATGAGTGACAATTCTGGGCGGACGTGCAAAAAGAAAGAAAAAAAAAAGTTTTCACGCTTCCACAAAATATATTTAAGGCCGCACCGCCATCCGACACAGCTGCTTCTGGTCCACCCATCGGCCCCCAGGCCGAAGGGTGGCGGTCACATCCCCGTAATCCGCATAGGTCGGGTTCCAAGTCTTGACATTTTTCCAATAGCCACCTATTTCTACTGTGATAATAGGAGTGCTATTCAAATTGTGCATAATGATGATTTTCATGAACAGACAAAACATATAAAGATTGTCTATCATCATTTCTTCAGGGTTCTCTTCCATTTTTTTCATTGGTTCTCATGATTAGCTTGCTGACCTGTTCACCAAATCTCATCCTCCAAGACATTTGTGTGATCTTATCTTCAAACTCAAGTTGATTTCTTATCCTCCATCTTTAGTTTGAGGGGGGTTGTTAGTGAATTAGGAAACTCTTGTTATTAAGTGTATTAGGTTTAGGACTCTTTGTCTCTTTATTTCCTTATCTATTTAGGATTCTCTATGACTTTCCTGTATAAGGAAGTTATCTTGTTTAGTTTATTAAGAAATTTAATACAAAAGAGATTTCTCTCTCACTTGTTCATCAAGTTTATCATCTAATTTTACTAAAATTACTTTCAAGATATTATGTTTTCGTTTTACTTATCTTAAGCCCTTTTGATTCTAAAGTGTCTCTCTATCTGAATTTCCAATTTAACATGTATCCCTCTTTTAATTTCATTAATTAAAATAATATTATCAACAAAAAGCATACATTGTGTAATTTTATCTTATTTATGCTTAGTCCGCTCATCCACTAATAAAGCAAAAGGAAACTGACTCATTGCTGGCTTTTGATATAGGCCTAATATGATAAGAAATTCACTTGTTTCTATAACAGTTGTCCTTACAATAGTTACAATAACATTATACATATCTTTCATTATTTTGATATATCATTTTGTAACTTCTTTCTTTCTTAAAACCTACTGTATTAATCTCGAAAAACTCTATTATAGGTTTTCTCTAAATCAAACTATAATCAACCAAGAAAAAAACTTTCACTAATCAAGCCGTGCTCTTTTCTTACGCCCCACGGGGGGGGAATTTGAATGCATTTATGATAATGAGATTTTTAAAATAAAAGAAAAGAAAAGAAGCAAAAAGTATAATTTGAAATTGAGTAAGAAGACATACAGGATTGGAGGACACTGGACGAGTCCTCATCTAATGCACCCGCTGACCTAGATCAGATATCTTACTTAGTAACAAAGACATCTATGTACGTATGTATCAATGTCACCGGCCAAAATAATCAAATTAATGGTTGAATTCTTAAGGTCTTGATACTTTATATATTACTAAAGGAAGTAAAAAAAAAAAGTTTAACTCAAAGTACAAGAGATTAATTATAGAAAATGAATCCCTCTTCTACCACCTTAATTACCTAGAATTAGAAAGAAGATTTATTTTAAAATACATATATATATATATATATATATATACATACAGAAAAAGAAGGCAGCAAGTGAATGATATATATAGCAAAGGGAATATTATATAAATTTTATGAAATAAAGGGGTAAGGGGCACCGATGATCATTTTGCATGGTGGGGAAGCATGGGCATGCAAGAAGAGAAACCTGCAGAGTGGGCAGGTGAAGTGATTCCGGTGTAGCCACCTCTCAATGGATCCCATGTGAAACACGTGGCCGCATCTAGGCAGTTGGCTTACCACGTCTTCCCTCTCCAGCTCCACCAAACAAACGGAGCACTCTAATATTTCCAGATCTTTATTAATAGTATTAATGTATCTGCTGCTGCTGCTAAAGTAGTCCAAATCTTCAGACCTAGCTGCAGGAAGAAGACCCATTTGCGAGCAGCAGCAGCAGTTGGAGGAGATCTGATCATCTACTGCCAATGTGCAAAACATGAAGCCAACAATTCTGAGGACAGCCCGCTTGATTTGAAGGAATGGGATCCATATACAAGTGTAGAAGATAATAGTAACAGCGTAGACATGAGATTGAGCAGCTTATGCTAGACAAATCATTCTTCCCGGTGGCCGGCCCCTTTATATAATTTAATTTCTTATCTTCTTTCTCAGCTTTTAATTTTTGGGGGGGCTTTGTTATGCACTGCAGCTAGCTAAATATATATATGAAGAAGTGAGGGAAAGAAAACAGTCCGAGCCGCCCTTTCCTTTTATATACCAACTTGCTTTACAGAGTCAACTGCGATGTGATCTTATATATTAATACTAGGAGCTAACCTTTGAGTTTTGGAGGTTTGACTTTGAGACAGTACTTGAAGAAAGGACGAACAAAATGGCTTAACAGTACTTGCTTTGTATTGTATAATTAATGTAGTAACAAATTAACAAGTTTGAAATTCTCGGGAACCAAGGCAGGCACCGACCCACACCCACCACCTGCGCGCCTAGCTAATATTCAACATTAAATTAAAATACTTTAAAAGTACTGACAGAAATATATACTAGTAAGTAATTGATGCTGTAATTTTGTGATCCGTCAAGACTTTGTACTTCGTCACTGTAAAATCTGAAAAGATGGGGTCAAGTTGTCACTGAGATGGTTCTGGCGGTAGACACTCCGATAATGAAGTTAATAGAATATAAGCAAAACTCAAAGTAAAAGTCAAAAAAGTTATCTCTCCTTCAATGTACCTTAAGGGTTATAATGATAGGTTGATTGTCTACCAAAGTGGATAGTAGTTGGTGGAGCAAAGTTTGGGATTTACTGTTGTCTGGCGGTGGCAGTCCCATCATGATCACCTGTCTCACTGTCACCACCTGCCCTGCTGTTTTACAGGGCTACCTGCTTCACATCGCCGTTTGTCCCATTGTTCCGAGGTCAGTAGGCCAAAATGATGACGACGACGAGGTCGGCATTGTTGGGACCGGTATTACTGAGGTCGGTACTCCTAAGGTCGATACCTGTGAGAAGTAGTCCTTCCGAGTCCCTTAGTCCGACGTCAGATCGGTACGGCTAGTTACTTCGTGACCTGCATACAGTAAATTCAAACACGTTTCAAGTTCTGGTTGGTTCGCATATTTTTGGCATATCAGAAATGGGTAGTGGCAATGTTCCTTCTTCTTCTTCTTCTTCTTTTACTTCTTCTTCTTCTTCCTCTTCTGAGTCTAATCAAGAGTCTGGGGATAGGGAAGCCGGTACATCAGACCGATCCTAGAGAGAAAAGGGGGAGAGTGCTATCACCAAGGGGGTGCTAAAAGCTCTCAAAAAACAATATATGTTCCCAAAAAATGTGTTCTGTAGGGTCCCTAGGCAATCTGATCGTCCCTCCGACGTTGAGCGAGGGGAGATCTGTGACTATCTCGAGTGGTTTGAGATAGGCATACGATTTCCTCTACATCCCCTCCAGAACGAATTCTTCACCTGGTTTAATATTTGCCCTGCCGAACTGAATATAAACAGCTGGAGGCAACTTATGGCCTTTTTAGTATTAGGCCATAAGAATGGGGTCCAGGTAGATCCAGACCTCATCCGAAGTCAGATGGACATAAAGTACATCATGTCAAAGGGACTTTACTACATGTCCTTTGACCAACGGTTCAGGCCTCTGACTTCAGTACCTACTTCCAACAAGACATGGAAGAAGTGATATTTTTTTGTCGGAGGAGGCTGTGAGCATGCATGAAGACTTTGAGAACCGGCTTAGTCTTTTTCCTCGGCACACCGGCATTAAGGGTGAGTCTTCAGATCTGTATATGGTAGTTTTTCTTTATTCTTTTTCTTGCTCTGATCATCTCACCATTTTTCTCTATTTTCACATTCTTCTGCAGATAAGAAGGCTTGGAGGAGGCCGATTTTTACACCAAAACTCCAAGACAAGTATCGGCTCCTGCTGTAACCCATCCACCGACCTCACTATTAGATCCTATCTCCAAAAAACCTGATGGAGGAAAATCTAGTGAAGAACGAGGTTGCAGTACTGAAGAAGTCAGTGCTGGCCGGCTACGTCCCGAGTACCAAGAAGAAGGCCGTGGCCCGTCTTCTTCTACCGCCCCCCATCTAGCTCAAAAGAAAAGGAGGGCGGAAGCCAGGGTGTCCCGTCCTGCTGAGGTGAATGCTGCCACTGCCGCCCCGATCTCGCCACTTCCCCCTCCGACCTCTCCTCAGGGGGCCATACTGTAATACCCCGACCCGAGTTAGGTGGGACCGAACCGAGTTAGCCGGTACCCGACCCGGTGAACCCGGGCCATGACATGTAAACCCGAACCATAAGCTAAAAATATATATATATAATAATAATAATAATAATAATAAATAATCTTAAATAAGTAAATAAATAAATAAAAAAAATGAAAACAAAATATATAATAATAATAATAATAATAAATTTTAAATATATAAATATATATATATATATATCAGATTATGGTGTGTGTCGTGTGGGTGTGTGTGTGTTAGGTGTGTGTGTGTGTATGTGTGATGGAGTGTGCCACACTCAAAGTGGCATGGTGAGAGATGGAGTGTGTAAGTGGGTTATGTGTGGCAGTAAACTTCAGGGCATGGAAGGGGTAGGCAAATCTGATTTAGAGAGAGAGAGAGGGAGAGGAAGTGAGATATATACATATATACATTGAACTACTTTTGAGAAAAGAGAAAATCAGAAGAAGAGAGGTTGAAGCTAAAGGACTCTGGGGTATTCAGAAGTAGAAAACAGAAAGAAAGAAGGAGAAACAAGAAGAAAAAGGTAAGAAAACTCTATAATTTTCATGGTTCGAATTTGCTGGCTTTTTTGTATAATTGCCTAAAGCTTAAAGATAATTATATGGTTTTAAAGAGCATGAAAAATGGTGAATTTAGGAAGAAACCGCAGCTCATTTGGTTAAGAAACAAGTGAAAAAAACCAATTTAAAGTTTGGAAGAAATTTTCGGGTCATTGAGTTTTTGAGCGATTTACCTCGTTTTATGAATTGGGAATTGTTGCCCATAAGTGCAGCAACTTGTAGGTAAAATTTGGGCTCAAAACAATGGCTAAAAAGCCATGAAAAAGTGAAAACTCAGTTCGCCGGAAAGTTGGGACAGCTCGCCGGAGCTGGCTGCAACTCCACTTTCCGAGGCCTTCCGGTGGTCCAAATTAAATTCCGAGGGTAGATATGGAAAGCCCATGAAGTGTAGAAGATGACCCAAGTGGTTGGACGTCGAAACGTCGCCGGAAAAGGACCGCCGTGGCCGGAAAAGACCACCGGCGCATGGCTGCCAGCACGCTAGGCGTGCTGTGCGTGTTGGCTTTCTTGGGCTTGTGGGCCACGGGTCGGGTCGGGTTGACCCGCCCAGCCACCCATGGGTTGGATCCAAGTATTTTATAATTTTTAAAATTTTAAAATCATGGAATTGGGGCTGTTTGGACACAGAGATAGCAAATAGAAATTGGATTGGAATTGAGAATAAGGATAGCTTATCCAAGTTTAGATTTAATCCTTTGTTTGCCTATTCCAAATTGGAATAAGGCTTTGTGAAATTATAAATGTTACACAAAAGTTATAATAATTATATTATGACCCAAGTAGTAAAATATTCTTTAATTAAATAATTATTTAAATAAGAAAAAATTATGAAAATATCCCAAGTTCTAAAACAAGTCAAACGAAGTCCAAATAAAGTAAACAAATAGTATATTTTGACTATTTTGGACGTTCTGAACCCAATGGTGGGATCCGTTTTACGAGACGGGACTCCAAAAAATAAGACACGTTAAGGTGTAAATAACCAAATTACCCCTAACGTACCCAAGACCAAATAAAAAGCCGAGAAGGTCTAAATTAACTTTCTTCAACATTCCGAACTCAATAGTAGAGTCCGTTTTATCAGATAAGATACTTAAAAATTAACGGTTGAATTGTGATTATAGGGATCCTCGTTAAGGAAGGATTTTTGGAGTTAAGCTTTCGGAATTCAGGTGAGTATTTCATACGATATTGAGGTAGACATTTTCAGTATAGATATAAATATTGAACTCTGTTATGATATATATCGACATATGAAATCGTTTTCCTTTGTAGCCTTTGTTTAACAGTTATATTGTATACGTTTTGAATGACCTATTGACAACTATATTGTCTTCTTTGACTTAAGAAAATGTGTTTGTAAGATACTCAAATGTTATATGATTTTTTTCACAAATGTGGAACTGTTTTAACTAAATATCAAATAAAGAACTTTGATTTGAGTAATCGAACTACTATTGATGATTATTGATTTTGGATACGATTTGGATATGATTTTGATGCTTTGAATAGAACACTCTTCTATGATTAATCACTATCGAATAGGTTGTGATTTATCGAACCCATCCCACAGGGTATATTGTGGTGAGCCGGTGTTGATACGGCATATCGAACTAGCTAGCCTATGATCTCAGTCAGCGAGGGTTAATTTGCTGACCATATATAGAAGTGGAATATATGATTTTGAATATGAATATTGAAAATCGAACCATGAATCTGAATTATCGAACTATGATTTATTGAACTATGAATTTGGGTTATTGAACCATGAATCTGAATTATCGAACTATGATTTATTGAACTATGAATTTGGGTTATTGAACCATAAATTTGAATTATCGAACTATGATTTATTGAACTATGAATTTGGGTTATTGAACCATGAATCTGAATTATCGAATTATGAATTATTGAACTATGAATTTGGGTTATTGAACCATGAATATGAATTATCGACTTATGAATTATTGAACTATGAATTTGGGTTATTGAACCATGAATATGAATTATCGAATTATGAATTATTGAACTATGAATTTAGAAATTGAACCATGATATTGAATTGTGATTTTGATTTATTGATTATCGATTTACGATTATCTTTGAATTGAGATATATTGGAACTGAATTTGATACCGTTATCTTGTACTATAATTAAGATAACATATGATATCTGATCATTGACATTTCAGTATTGAATTATATAATTGTTTGAAACCCTTGGTATGTTATGGAATGCTCACGAGCTGGAATGCTCACGAGCTGGGATAGTCACGAGCTGTTGAGCTCATAGGATTTTTATCCTATTTCAGGTGATGATATGGGAAAAGAAATAGCAGGTTCAGTCAGACTAGATGGAAGCTTGTAAAACTATAAACCCTTTTTGTGATAGGATTTTGCCAGTCATGATGTAGTTGCTCTTGGGAATTTTTGGACTGTATATCGAATATGACATCAACAAGCTTTGGAAAAATTACATCATGTACTTTTTGTAATTACTATGAAATGTATAAATGGATGACTGATGTTGATTATAGTGTTGATTACGCTTCCTGCAATAGAAAAATAAATTTATTCCGCTGCATTTGATAGTATGGAAATCAGAAAAGCATTGTGATCATTGGAAAAAGCCTCGGTGGCCGATCACGAACCGCTAATCCGCGTGGGCCGGGTTTCGGGTCGTGACAGAGTTGGATAGAGGGTTGCAGCCCCTGAGTGGGTGAAAGCTCTCATCCCACATCGCCTGGGGAAGGGAAAGCAGAGGTATTCATAAGTGCGGACTGACCCCTATATGGTATGAGGCCTTTTGGGTGAAAGCCGAAGAACAAAACTGTGAGGGCTGAGACCCAAAGCAAACAATATCATGCCATTGAGGTCAGGATCGTTACAGTGGTATCAGAATGCACCCCAGCAGGAAGTGTGCCTGTGAGGGGGCCCTTCGACGAAGACGTCGAGCCTTGTGAGGGGTGGATAGAGGGTTGCAGCCCCTGAGTGGGTGAAAGCTCTCATCCCACATCGCCTGGGGAAGGGAAAGCGGGGGTATTCATAAGTGCGGACTGACCCCTATATGGTATGAGGCCTTTTGGGTGAAAGCCCAAGAACAAAACCGTGAGGGCTGAGACCCAAAGCGGACAATATCATGCCATTGAGGTCAGGGTCGTTACACATACCACCTCCTTCTTGAGAAGCAGGTTCGGCACCCCGGAGCACGGGGAGGCCAAACTTAGTCCCCCCCCCCGGCGTTTCCAATGCTTCTTCGGGGGCAGAAGCCGTGAGGCAGGCCTTTGAAGCGTCGTTTGCCTCATCCTTCGAGGGTATGAGTGCACGACAAATCACCATAGACTTTATGATAGGTCATGCAAGGGTAAGTTTTTATCGCAAGAAAGGTTTTTGCTATTGTTTATTGTTTCTTCTCCTTTTAATTCTTCTGTTTATCTTTTGCAGGCTACTCAGGTGATGGCTGCCCTTCTGGATCATTCGAAGGGTAAGGCATCTGCAAACCGAGCTGGACACCTCCCGCACTGAGCTCGAGGCCTCCCGAGCTTCAGTTCGTTCCTTGGAGGAGAAGTGTGAGTCCCTCGATACGAGATACAAAGAGGCAGTGGTTGCCCTGAACTCAATGTTTCTCTAGAGGAACGGGCAGGCCCAACGAGTAGAGATGTTGCAGAAACAGCTCGAGGAGACGGAGGCAGTGACGGCTCGGAGGTTGGAGGAGGCCCGAGTGGCGGCCAAGGCTGAGCTGATGGATCAAGTCAACTCTATGGGGCGTGAGTTCGTGGATACTGGCTATCTTCTCTTCAAGGAAGAGGGTCCAAAAGCTCTACCCTGACTTGGACATCTCGGGGGTTGACGAAGTGGAAGTGGAAGATTCAAATCCAACTTCTCCTATGCCTGCTCCAGTCTTGTCGGTTGAGGGTATCGTGGTTGAGGATGCAGTGCCTATTTCTGCCGTTCCCTTAGTCAATTTAGGTTAGACCGTACTATTTTTATTTCTTCGTTGTAATCTTCAGCCTTTTCAGGCTTCTATTAATAAAAAGTAATTGTTCTTTATCGCTTGTTGTGTGGATCTGAAATACTTGTATTTTAACAACCCAGTTAATCATACTTCAGACCTAAATGAATCATCCCTCAGTATGGGATCCAGAAGTAAAGCACTTGACAAATAACAAGGAACTTAATAATACTTCAGACCCGATGATTGACAATCTCTCAGACCTGATAGATGATGAGGCTTCAGATTTTTAAAGAATTGTTCCTCAGTTGGGGATCCAGAGGTGAAATACTTGTAACAAAACACGTTACTTAATAAAAGTCACACCCGATTATCAATAAAACATCATACCTGGACACACTATCCCTCAGCCAGGGATCCAGAGGTGAAACATTAATGTAATTAACAAGAAGATATTTCAAACCTGGAAGCATTATCCCTCAGCCGGGGAACCAGAGGTGAAACACTTGCAATAATGTAGGGTGACTAATAAATCTTCAGACCTGATAAACTTGGAACCATGCCCATAAATAGACCATATCTGAGGATACATATATTGCGTTGAAACCATGCCTACAACAATTGTGTTCGTAGGGATCTTTTTGAAATAGACCAGATCTGGAGATCTATGTATTGTATTGAGACAATGCCTGCAACACTCTTGCTCGTAGGGGCCTTTTTAAATGGATCAGGTCTGGAGACCTGTGCATTGAATTGAGACCATGCCAACAGCACTCTTGCTCGTAGGGGCCTTTTTAAATGGACCAGGTTCGGGGACCTGTGCATGGAATTGAAACCATGCCGACAGCACTCTTTCTCATAGGGGCCTTTTTAAATTGACCAGGTCTGGAGACCTGTGCATTGATTTGAGACCATGCCTACAGCACTTTTGTTCGTAGAGGCCTTTTTAAATGGACCAGATTTGGAGATCCGTACATTGACTGAGAAGCCCTTTTGAAATAGAAGGGATGCTTTATTGATAATATCTTCTTAAGTGCTCAATATTCCCAGGCCTAGGAACCGGCTTACCAGACATATCTTCTAACCAGTAGGTCATGGGCCTGGCAATTCTAATGACTCTATAGGGTCCCTCCCAATTCGGGGAGAGTTTTTCCATGGTGGGATCTTTGGTGTTGGGAAAAGCCCTTCTCAAGACAAGGTCGCCGAGCTGGAAAATCGTGGGTATCACCTTACGATCAAAACTCTTGGCTACTCTACGCCGATACTCCTCAGCCATGATTCCAGCTTGCTCCCTCCTTTCTTCTAGCAAGTTGAGGCTTTCTGTCAGTTGGCGATCATTGGATTCTTGAGTAAAGGCTTCCGTCCTTAGCGTGGGCATGCCGATTTCAACAAGAATGACCGCCTTAGTGCCATATGTAATGAGAAAATGGCATCTCGACGGTTGATGTCCTTCTTGTGGTTCGGTATGCCCAGAGCGCTTCCGGGAGCTCTTCGACCCATCTTCCTTTGGCCTGTTCCAACCTCCTTTTGATAGCGTCAAGGATCGTTCAGTTGGTGACCTCAGCCTGTCTATTAGCCTGGGGGTGTCCTGGTGAGGAGAAGTGGTGGCTAATATGCAAGTCGCTATAGAATTTCCCAAATACCTTCCCAGCGAATTAGGTGCCATTGTCAGAGATGATAACATGGGGCACACCAAACCTGCAGACTATGTTCTTGCAAGTGAAATACCTCACCTCTGCCTTGGTAATGTGAGTTAGGGGTTTCGCCTCCGCCCACTTGGAAAAATAATTGATGGCGGCGAGCAGATATCTTCTATTCTAGGGGGCCTTCGGCAGCGGCCCTACAATGTCCATTCCCCATTGGGCAAAAATCCATTGAATAGCGATAAGTGTGAGCTTATGGTGTGGCTGATGTTGATATAGGATAAAGCGCTGACATTTATCACATTTCTTTACATACCCCTTGAAGTGTCTGAGCATGCCGAGCCAATAGTACCCCTGGGTCAAAGCTCGGTGTGTCACGACCCAAAATCCGGCTTATGCGGATCAGGGGTTCGTGATCGGCCACCGAGGCCTTTTTCAATCGTCACAATCCTGTTCTCTTTTTCATTAATCAAATGCAGCGGAATAAATTTTTTTTTCTATTAGTGGAAGCGTCAATCCATTCCCAAGTCAACATCATTCATCTATTTATACATTCCATAGTAATTACCAAAAGTACATGATGTAATTTTTCAAAGCCTGCTGATGTCATATACAGTCCAAAAATTACCAAAAACAACTACATCATGACTAGCAAAATCCTACTACAAAAAGGTTTCATAGTTTATAAGGCTCTGGCTATCCTGGCTGAAACCTGCTATTTCTTTGTCAATATCGTTACCTGAAATATATTGGATAAAAATCCTATGAGCTCAACAGCTCGTGAGTATCCCAGCTCGTAAGCATTCCATAACATACCAAGGGTTTCAAAACCACTATATAATTCAATACTGAAAATTCAATGATCAGATATCATATGTTATCTTAATTTATAGTACAAGATAACGGTATCAAATTCATTTCCAATAAATCTCAATTTAACGATAATCGTAAATCGAAAATCAATAACATAGTTCAATAGATAAATATCATAGTTCAATAACATAGTTCGATGAATCATAGTTCGATAAATCACTGTTCGATGAGTCTTGGTTCAATAAATCATCGTTCGATAACATAATTCAAAATCATAGTTCGATAACAAGTTCGATATCTTGGTTCGATAAATCATAGTTCGATAACATAGTCCGATATCTTGGTTCGATAAATCATAGTTCGATAATTCAAAGTCATGGTTCGAATAAATCATATTCAATAAATCATAGTCCGATAAATCATAATTCAATCATGGTTCATATTCAATAGTCACATTCAAAAATCATATATTCCACTTCTATGGCCAAGCAAATTAGCACCTCGCTGACTAAGATCGATAAACTAGCTAGTTCGATATGCCGTATCAACACCGGCTCACCACAATATACCCTGTTGGAAGGGTTCGATAAATCACAACCTATTCAATAGTGACCAATCATAGAAAAGTGTTCTATTCAAAGCATCAAAATCATATCCAAACCATATCCAAAATCAATAATCATCAATAGCAGTTCAATTACTCAAATTAAAGTTCCTTATTTGGTATTCAGTAAAAGCGGTTCAAACATTTGTAAGAAAATCATATAACGTTTGAGTATCTTACGAACACATTTTCTTAAGTCAAAGAAGACAATACAGTTGTCAATAGATCATTCAAAACGTATACAGTATAGTTGTGAAACAAAGGCTATAAGAGAAAATGATATCATATGTTGATACATCATAAAAGAGTTCAATATTTATATCTATACTGAAAATGTCTACCTCAATATGGTATGAAACACTCACCTGAAGTCCAGAAGCTTATCCAAAAATCCTTCCTCAACGATTCGTAAAATCACATTTCAAAGCCTGGTCATATTCCATAATATCCCTCGATTTAATTATCATTAAATCTCTTTCTATTTTAGTTACCTTTTTTGGGTAGCTCTTTAAGTCTTAGGTGTATGAATTTCTAACTTTAATCTTAGGTGTTATACTCTTTGAGTATACTCTTCTGGTAGCTTCATTAAATTTTAAAGTTTGATTCTATTACCTTACAAAGCATTACAAGTTTGCTGAGCTTAAAACTAAATTTATCATTGCATTTAGCCCTCAGATTTAATATAGTCTATGTTCCTTGAGCTCATTAAAATATTTGCTATCTGCTTATAAATCTTGGATTTTAATATTAATTCCATGCCCCTCAGTTTGACTCTTTGAGCCAAAACCAATACCAATGCTACGGTTGCTACTTACTCTTTTTTTTTTTTTTTCCTGTGTATAGGCTGCGGCTGTGGGATGAGTCACACTTGAGAGGATAGATTTCAAGGCTGCAGCAATGGGGTACCATATTTAAGTTTAATTATACTTTGATAATTACATAGGAGCAGTCAACTACAATTCATAGTTACCTATAGGGGTTTTAACTAAGTTATATTCATCTATAATATCACAAGGGAGTAGCAAATTATTTTAAAACAGTTCACTATTGGGACGTGGTCAAGGACCTGTGATTGGATTATAACTAGTACATGTATAACTTGTAACGAGCAACAATAGTTATATAATAAATTCTCGTGTGTTGGTTATAGATTAGAAAGTCGGCATTGGGATATTTAGGAGAGAGTCCAACCAATTATGTCATTTAGCAGCTTCATACGGTTACTGATGAAACCAGACAATGATGAGCATTAGCAGGCAACAGATTTATACTTATAATATGGCATAAGAACTTATGACTCAAGGAACTTAATTTAACTAAACAGAGTGTGAAGAAAGGAGCTGCAAAGATTGATGCAGCAAGATTATTTCCTATTGTTGCAGAATTTATCACACAATTTTTCCCAGTTTTTTTTTTCTTTTTCCAGCAGCCGAACACTGTTATGACTGAAATATAATTCCATTAGAGATTGTAAATTCAAAGAGTAAAATTTATACCTGATGTTAGCTGCTCTTTTCCTCTCTATTATTCCTCTCTCTAAATTGCATGTAATGAAGTTCTGACTTCCCTCTCTTGCATTCAGGTTTGTGGAAAAATATGGAGATGAGAGATATTGGTCTTATATAATAGTTTAAGTGATTGCATGTGATGGACAAGTGGCGGGTGAAATCTATCCAAAATCCCTTATTTTATTCTTTAGTTTTCCTACGGTTGCATGGCTGCCACTGCTTATCTCTTTACTTCTTTTCTTTTCATATCTTTCTTCATTACAAACCATGTGCTAACCGCACATGGTTTCCATTTTACATATACATATATATATATATTCATGGAAATTATACAACCGTATACATACATATATATTTTATTTAATTTTTTATAGTTATATTATTATTATTATTGTTATTAATCTATTTTTTTTTTTATCTCATTCTTTCATTTTTATTTATTTATTTTTTTTCCAATTCAGTTTCAGAATCGAATCGTTTTGGCCATTTTCAACTTTTGAGCCTTATTGGTCAATTTGATATTACTCACCCATTTTAAACTTTATTCTTGACCTTCAATTATTATTCCAATATCTTAAATAATTTAATATTTTGATTGACTTGTAACTTTAAATTTTTAGGATTACATGTCGTGACCCGGTTCAATTTTTCGTAACGTTTTATTTCGCCTCATAAAATTTCTATTACCCAAATTCGTAGCTAAATTTTCTGGTAATCGGGTCAGGGCGTTACACGGTGGGCAATGGTTCTGCCTCCGTTGTGGTTCCCGCATATCCCTTCGTGTATTTCGGCTAGGACATACTCGGACTCTTCTAGGGACAAGCATCTAAGGAGGGGCTGAGAGTAAGATCTGCGGTAAAGCTTGTCGTTTAGGACAAGATACCGCGCTGCTTTGATTCGTATGCTCCGAGCTTAATTCTTATCTTCAGGAAGTTGTCCCTCTTTTAGGTATTGGAAGATGTCCTTTAGTCTTGGTTAAGTTCTGAGGAATATGTGGACTAAACCTCTTTGATACTTGGCCCGTCTTGGCAAGAAATGCTGACCTCTGAATTTCCCTCTGGTTCGAGGTAAGAAGCCATGTTCGTTAATGCGTCGGCTCGGGCGTTCTGTCCTCTTTCGATTTTGTGGATAGTGAAGCCCAAGAATGATTTCTTCAGCGTGTTTACCAATTCTGCATACCTGATCATTCTATCATCTTTGGCTGTAAACTCACCCAAAACCTGGCCCACCACTAGTTGAGAATCAGAGAATGCTTCGAGGTTCCGAGCTTCGCATTCTAGAGCCAGCCTCATACCGAAGGTCAGTGCTTCGTACTTCAGCTTCGTTGTTCGAAGCTCTGAACCTCAGGGTAATTGGTTTATCCATTGCGACCCCGTCTGGAGACTAGAGTACAATACCGATTTCGGAGCCTTTGTTGGTAGATGAGCCATCAACGAAGAGCTGTCATACCGCCGCATCTGCGATTACCCCAGGGTTGCCTTGTAGTGCTGTAGTAAATTCTGCAACAAAATCCGCTAGAGCTTGAGCTTTAAGGGAAGTTCGGGGTATATATGATATATCAAACTCCCCCAGTTCTATAGACCACTTTATTAGCCTTCCCGAAGTATCAGGCTTATGCAAAACTGTCTTTAGGGGGTAGGAAGTTGGGATCACAATTGAGTGAGCTTGCAAGTAAGGTCGGAGCTTCCAAGCAGATATTATCAAGGCAAATGCCAATCTTTCAACGGGAAATCTTTTCTCAGAGCCTAGGAGTCCTTTGCTGATGTAGAATACGGGCTTCTGAATCCTTATTTCTTCTCGGATAAGCGTAGAGCTCTCACCGCGTTTTCTGACACCGCGAGGTACAGAAAGAGCTTCTCCCCTAGTATTGGTTTAGATAGGAGCTCTAGGGATGCCATATACTACTTGAGTTCTTGGAAGGCCCTGTCGCAGTTAGAGGTCCACTCAAGGGCTTTAATCCCCCTCAAAGCTTTGAAGAACGGGAGGCAGCGATCAGTGGACCTGAAGATGAATCTATTCAGAGTTGCGATCATGCCGTTTAATGTTTGGACGTCCTTTTTGGATCTCGGAGGCTCCAGCTCTATCAACGCTTTGATCTGTGAGAGGTCTGCCTCTATCCCTCTTTGTGAAATCAGGAAACCAAGAAATTTTTCCTTACTGACCCCAAAGGTGCACTTTGAAGGATTCAACTTCATCTTATGTTATTTTAGTATATCGAAAGTCTGCCTCAAATGCTGGATGTGTTCGCTCTTCTTCTGGTTTTTGACCAACATATTGTCTATATAGACTTTCATCGTGCTACCGATCAGGTGCTGGAACATTTTATTCACCAGCTGCTGGTCCGTAGCTCCGACGTTCTTCAGTTCAAACGACATCACTCTATAGCAGTAAAGACCCCGTTCAAAGATGAACGGACGTCTTCTCCTGGTCTGGGGGATTCATCTGGATCTGGTTGTATCCGAAGTACGCATCCATGAAGCTCATTAGCTCGTGACCTGCAATCGCGTCCACCAGCTGGTTGATTCTCGGGAGAGGGAAGCTGTCCTTATGGAGATGAGAATTGGGTCTATTCCTTCCATGTCCTTGGTTTCCCAAGCGAAGGTCGACAGATTATTTTTTAGGAACTCAATCATCTCCTCATGTTCAGATTTGGACAGGTCTGCATCGAGTTGCAGATAGCACCCCTCTCCTTCAGAACTCACTAGTGCCTTGACGGGTTCCTGGATAGGGGTTGCCATGTTTTCCGTTCCTCTAGGGCTTAGTGGCTCGTCAATCTCGGTAGGGTATTCCATGCTCTCGCGAGGCAGAAAAGGCGCAAGGCTTCGATCCTCCTAAGATGCCTGTAGTTGCTATTTCTGAGCCTTCCCTTTCATTGCCACAACATGACATTCCCAAGCTGTGGATTGGGAGCCTCTGATCGTGCAGACCTTTTCGTTCTGAATGTATTTCAAGCACTGGTGAAGGGTGGAAGTGACTGCCTCCATCTAGTGGAGCCACGACCTTCCGATGATAATATTATAGGGAGATCGGGAGTCTACTGACAATGTACTCCAAGATTAGTGTCTTCTGATCATCCCCTTCTCCCATCGTGGTCGATAGCTCCATCCTTCCCATTGGCGTGCTCAGACTTCTGTCGAACCCTGCCATCACTGTAGTGGTGGTTTTCAGATCGTGGGTGCTGAGCTTCATGTGCCGAAAGGGCTCATAGAATAGTACGTTGGTAGAGCTCCCTGTATCCACCAATACTCTCTTGATGTCGAAATTTGTCACTTTAAGCGAAATGACAAGGGCATCACTGTGGGGACAATATACGCCGATGAGATCCAACTCAGAGAACTAGATGTGAGGCTAGGAGCTTCGGCCTCTTCTCAATCGTTGAGATATGGAAGGTACTTGGTTCTGCCCTTGCTTCCCTAGCGTATCACTTCCTTGCTCAATTAGACATTCCAAGCTAACGAGTTATCGGCGTGAAGTACGAAGATGACCTAATTATTCTGGCAGGGCTACTCGTTCTGAGCCTCCCCCTATTCGAGCCTCTGATCTTACTTCTTCTAGTGGTGGCCTGTCGTCTCGTGGATTATACCCTCCTCCGCAGTTGGACAAAGTCCCTCAAACATCCCCACGGATCAGCTATTCGATCTCTTGTTTGAGTTTCCTGCACTCCTCAGTAGTGTGTCCGTGATCTCTGTGGAAATCACAGTACTTGCTTCGATCTCTGGAGTCCGGAATGGCCTCTCAAAGGCTTTGACTGCCTCAGATTCTCATGGGTTTGGATCTGCTGGAAGACGTGAGTGAGGGATGCATTCAGAGGAGTGAGGGGTGCATTCAGTGGTGCAAGTGCCCCAAATCTTCCAAAAGTAGGGTTACTTTGAGTTCGGGGCGCTGTCCTCTTGTCTAGGCTCCGTCGCCTTTTATTAGTGTTGTCGAGGTCTCGTTTTAGGGTGTTGTCGTCCCTCTGAGCCTGTTCCTTGGCTTTTCGAAAGGACTGTCCTCGTATCTTCCAGATTTATATACTTCCTTCGCCCGCTCCATGAGAGACGACATATCCGCGAGAGGATTCTTTGTCAAAGAATCATGGAATCGTCTAGGGCCCCAGTCCTGCATGGAGGGCCTCCACTAAGAAGCTCGGACTACAATCCGTAATCTCAGTGAGCTCGGAGTTGAATGAAGCAATGTCCTCCCAAAGTGACTCCCCCTTTTGCTGTTTTATTGACAGGAGAAACTCTGGGCCCTTTTTGAGTCTCCTGCTGGTTAAAAATCGGTCAAGGAATCGTCTGTTGAACTCGTAAAAGCTCGAGACTGACTCTTGGGAGAGACTCTGGAACTACCTCAGAGCTGTGCCTTTAGGGCTTATCACGAACGTACTACATAGGAAGGCGTCGGTGGCCCCGTGTAGAGCCATTGTGTGTTGGTAATGGGAGAGGTGGTCCCCTGGGTCTTCTGACCCGTCGTATGGGATGAATTTTGGGACAATGAGTTTTCAAGGTCGCTCCTCTGCCATTACGGTTGAGGTAAATGGAGTTGTGAATCTTCCGAGTAGCTTTGCTAGCTCATCCTGCCTAGGAGGGGGATTACCCCCCTTGACTAGGGCCGCTTGTTCAACTGAATCAGCTACCTCTTCTGTTCTCAAAGGCATTCTGGACGGGGCTGATTGATGTTGCCCCTGGCACGATGGCCTCTGGCCCTGCGCACAAGGGATGCTCCTGGTTGGGAATAGAATGATCTGAATGCCTCCGAATTGGGGCTTACGACGGCTGATCATCAAGTCACATTGGGTTGGCCCCCGAATTCGCAGGGCTCGGGATCCTTGTTTTGCTATGATAAAGGGTGGTAGGACGAAGATTTGTCATCCCTCCTTCAAGGTCGTTCGATAGATGGGGATCGCCTCCGACACGGACGACATCCCTAGGATATGACGGACGAGCATTGGGATCCTCCTCTTCATGATGCCTTCCGTCGGGGGTAGGAAGGAGTTGAGTTCCTTCTTCATGTATACCTAGTGAAAGATGAGTGGGACGGCTTTGTAGGTTCTGGGTCAGGTTAGCCAGAACCTGAGACATGGCCAGGAGTTGTTCTTGAATCAAATCGGACTGTCACCGGATCTGATCAAGCTGCTGTTGTACATGATTGGGGGTTTCCCCCTCTTCATTCTCGATCAAGGGTTGGTTTTGAGAAACTGGCCTTGAATGAAGATTTGGAGCCATGACGAAGGAGTTGATTTTTAGATGATGGAATTGGCAAGAACGATTGTTATTCCCACAGACTGGCGTCAAGCTGATGCTGTACTTTTCCTGTCCGCCCACCGTAGGCTCCTTGTGCACAATATTATCCTTTTTGGGGTCTTTGGGCCGTGGCCCTGTTCCCTCACGGCTTTGTTCTTCCTAGGCTTTTGCTCAGGAAAAGGCCTTGTGCAAAGGAGAGGACGACTGGTCACATACTAGTTCTCAGGCTCTTGCAGTTACGACTGGGGGGCAGCTGTTGTGCACACTTTGAGTCCCACATCGGTTATGAGTCGAGCACTATGGCAGCAAATAAGCACTCAGTCGTCCTTTCTCTTGCACAAGGCCTTTTCCTGGGCAAAAGTACAAGAAGAACAAAGTCGTAAGGGAACAAGGCCACGGCCCAAAGACCCCTAAAGCGAACAATATTGTGCACGAAGAGCCTACGGTGGACGAAACGAAAAAGTGCAGCATCAATAATTAAGACTAAGAAAGAATAATATTAATTGTACTACCTCGGGTAATTAATGTAACAGCCAGGAATGTATAAACATTAATTGTTTGTTAGTATCCCCATGATCACCTGCATGCAAATTAAAAAGCTCAACAAAGACCACTCGCAACGAAACATGCATTTCGCTGTTTGATTAAACTTGAAAGCACAAGAGGCCGACCAAATCGCAAAGATCTTCTGAGTCTCCCATATACTTTCTTGGGCTGTGCTCTCTAGCTCTGTCTCCTCCAATGTACTTCCTTCACTCCCTTCAATTAAACAACCACCGACCAATCCTTTTTTCTTTTTTGGTTTTTACCCTGTTATTTCAATGATCAATGTACAATAACACTTCTTTTTCTTTTAAGGCTAGCCTGATCAATTGCTTAACTTCTCCTATAGAGAAAAACATACGTGATGCACTCAGATCACATGAAGTTTTTGCCAATAATCTACAACGATGGTAATTGTTTAGGTTTACTTATTAGGGAACAAAATTTATAATAGCTTTGGCCTTTGGAGGGTGTTTTTGTTTATG
Source organism: Nyssa sinensis (assembly GCA_008638375.1). Taxonomy (NCBI): domain Eukaryota; kingdom Viridiplantae; phylum Streptophyta; class Magnoliopsida; order Cornales; family Nyssaceae; genus Nyssa; species Nyssa sinensis. The sequence goes on along the minus strand of VIRR01000504.1, from coordinate 42,336 downwards.
TGAAACCATGAGATATCAGAGCTTCTACTGCTAAGATTTTGCAACTGAGGTATTTTTCAGTAAATATTTTCTCTCTTCCCACTGTCAAAATTACTTGACTACTTTTTCAATCTTAAAAACGAACCATTAAACTCCACTCCTTGGTTTTAATCCTCATTCAACTCAACAGAAGGGACTGACATAGGCTCTCAGTCGAACACAGCAGTAGTAATTTCTGTTAGAAGTAGACACTTGCAATCTCGCTCCAATGAATACGAGTTTTTAGAATTTTTTTCCTATCTCACATTTTGAGGTAATTTAACTTGACTCAAGCTGCTTTTAACTTATTTTTTTAACCTATATTATTTTTTAAATGGCATCTTTAAGATACGATTCAATAACACATTACATTTAAAAATCACATCTTGAAGATAGCAATTTCAAACCAACAATAATTTAAAATGACTTTCAAATTCTTATTGGTTTGAACAATGATTCTCTTACATATTAAATATGTGACTCTTAAACAATTGTCATAAATATGCAATTTCAAAAATAATACAAGTTTGAGAAATAAATTGAAAAACTGCTTAAATCAGGTCAAATAAAAAAAACACGTGGGTTTTGTTAAAAAAAATCCAAGTTTTTAAGGGAGATTTCTGTCCTTTAGCCGCTACAATAATAAAGTACAATGAAACCTACCCTTTCAGTGCCTTCAAATCAGATCATGACACCAGAAATTGGTTATCAAAGTCTCAAAACTCGTATCAATCATCAAGCAAAATTTGAAAGTTTTCACACATACTTGAGCTGAAAAAGTCCCAAAAGTAGAGCGATCTAGAAGAGAAGTGGCGTGCATGTGCTGACACTGTTGAAGCAAGAGTCTGAAGGTGAAATCTTGTGTATCTACCTGGGCTGTCAGGACAGCATTCTTTTAGGACCAAATCATGCAACAACATTTAAGCCTCTGTGCGTGTTTATAAGATGGAACAACACATTTCAGATTCAAAGCTTCAAAACAATGCAGCAAAGCCTGGCTCTTTCATGGCATCGATTTTACTAGGCTTGGGACTGCCAATGCAACATACCAAACCTTGTATCAAAACTTTACCCACGCGTGATTTCCCTAATGCTCTGTTTAATTTCGCAGAAGTTGTAGCAATACTAGCAAAGAAAAGAGAACTCAGAATCGTACAACAACTAATCTACTCCCAATGTGTAATAACATTCCTATTTACATTCTTCTCCTACATCTTCTAGGAAATCAAACACAGCATGAGGGAAGCTTCTGAGCCTTCTCCATTTCATTTCTAACTGATATCTGGGTAGGGGTATGTGTGTGTGTGTGGACGAGAGAGAGAGAGAGAGAGAGAGAGAACAAATGGATCAAGTAGCACCTAACACTAACAGGATTCCAAAAGAACTGGAAATATTTCTTCAAGCACACCAATATGGATCATTTCCTGCAATATCATATCAAATTCAACCTCATGATAGAAAGAGGCAGTTACATATAAGTTCTGTTAGCCAGTTAGAGGTGATAAACATAACTGGACCAATCAAATGGTAGGACCAACCTCATATACACTCGGTAGACAGATAATCAGTTGTTTGATTAGCATATGCTGTTTGGTGATTACCTGTTCCTTTACCCTCGACCTGAGAAGATGAATTTTAGAACACTTGAGCCATGCTTTGATGAGATAGGCATTTAATGGGGATCCAACTGCAGGAGGCCTATGGACCCCGATGACATTACAGGTTTGAGTTTTACATCTCCTGTCCTTGCCTGCAACTTTAAGCATATCATACAGAAAAGCTTTCTCCTGCAAGGTCAAGGCCTCAGGATTAAGAACTTGGAGGTCACAATCAAACAGAGTGGTGGAAATAACTCAGATCAATAAAGACAGACAAAAGATGTTGAAATTCACCAATAAAGTACATATGGTTATAGTCAACTCATCAGCCAAACCATAGCCAAAAATATTTGTGACACAGGCCCAGCATGTTTCCATGCTTAAGTACCAATCAAAAAATTAAAAATTAAAATGTTTCCGTGCTTAAGCATGTTCGACATGCATACACAGTCTGTGAGATGTTACCAAAGATAAGTCATTTCAATAAATAATGAACAGATGGAATCTAGTTTGAAAAAAGATGAGAAGAGAGGAACTATCACTTCAAATTAGCTACAGATATGGAAAGCTAGGACAACAACTATGCTCTGTCAAAGGCAACATAAAAGACTTTCTCTGTCTACACTGTAGAAAAGTAAATAACAGCTTTGCCTTAAGAGGCTTGTTGAAGTACAGAAAATTGAGAACAAATTAAAATAAAAAGAGAAACAGGTTATAATTATTTTGCACCTTTAGATACCATCTTTCAAGCTAAGCTTTATGTTTTGAACTTTGACTGAGAGCTGTTGTTTATGATCCTCAATATCCCTCAACACTGAAAGCAGGTTGGCTCGATAAACTTCACATTTTCGATTTGCAGAGTCCAGCTCATGGGTAAGTTCTTGGATCCTATTGTCCATGTCATCCTACAAAAAAACGGAGCACAAAATTTCACATTTACAAAGGCCCCAGATCATGAATATAAACACAATCATCTGCTGCAGACTTTGAAAAGTAATAGCAAAAAAACGAGGGACAAAAACTCTGAGAATATCAACTCAAAGAAGTTTTCAAGCTTTCCCAACCAGCCAGCAAGCGATTAGAAGGGATCTCACAGAACAAAATGTAAAAATCCCATGATTCAAAATCCTAAATTCTGCTGCCCTATCAAATCCCAATGCAATCAATTCAATTCAGACGTGACTCCCACCTGGTCCAAGCAACCCTAAATAGTATTCAATTCAATGCCTAAAGCCAACAAATCCCTCTCATTGTACCAACTACAAATATTGAATAGGTGAATGGAAAAGGAGGGCCTTAGATTCTGCTATTCTACTACAGTGTTATTGGGCAAGCAATTCATCCTCGCAATGAAGCCCAAGCCCCAAGGATTGGACAGGTTGATGTATTCCCCGTTTTAAAATGTGTCAACTCACTCCATCTCCCCCAATTCAGGATGTTCAGGTTATCCTTCCTAACAATGCTAGAAATCTGGGGCATATTGGTCTACTTTTCTTATGACAGAAAATCCTCCCAACCGTGGGTCCTTCAAGTATGTGGCTACAAGGCAACTAGAACCACACATCAGCTAATCCAGGACACGACTTTAGCGTGGCTCAAACTGGCAACCTCCTGTGAATTGGCAGAGGTATTTACGAATTGAGCTAGACTCAACAGGTGGTCTGCTTTCAAGCCGAGTAATAGGCTACTCAAGCTCAGCTCAACAAATTTTCATATTGGTTGGGCTCAAGCGAAATATTTTTTTTTGGATAAGTACAATATCTCTATAGTTCTTTTGATTTTAGGGTTCAAGAATGAGAGAAGGAAGAAAAAAATTCAAAAAGAGTTGAGAACCTAATAGGTCTCTCATGTGACATGTCCAACACTACTCAAGCTGGTACATAAATATCTTCCATGCCCAACTTGCAAACAATAGAACTACAGGGCATACAAATCAAATCACTCTGCAGATTTTCTTTAATGAAGTATCTGTCAATCTCAATATGTTATGTTCAATCGTGTTAGACTGGATTGTGAGCAATATTAATAGTTGTTTCATTATCACAATATAACCTCATAAGCCTTCCACCAGCATTCCCATCCCTTTTAACAACATCTAAAGCCACATAAGTTCGCAGACTCCATATGCCATAGCTCTGTACTTTGCTTCTGCAATAGATCTAGCAACTACAAGTTGCTTTTTGCTCTTCCAACTGACCAAATTGTCTCCAACAAAGGTACAATAACCTGATGTAGATCGTCTATTATCAAGAGAACCTATTCAATCTGCATCTATATAAACTTCTAACCTCAGGTATCCATGATTTGAAAACAAAATCCCTTTACCAGGAGCATACTACTTGAGATATTTCAAAATATAATAAATAGCCTCCAAGTGAGGAATATGGAGATCATGCATGAAATGGCTAGCAACTCCTACTGCATAAACTATATCTGGTTGTGTGTGTAAGAGATAAATTAATCTTCACAAGAGTCTCTAATATCTCTCTTTAGCTACCTTGTTGCCTTCATCACCTCTAATGAAATAATTAGCCTCAATTGGAGATTGTTGGTTTGCAACCCAACATACCATTACCAACCTCCTCAAGTAAATCAAAAATGTTTTTCCATTGAGTGATAAAAATTACCACACTACTTCAATCCCTAGAGAGTGATGCAGATTTTCCAAATCTTTAATCTCAAATTATTTAGTTAAATGGGACTTCAATCTGGATATCTCCTCAATATCATTCCCTATGACAACTATATCATCAACATACACAACAAGACACGTAATCTTCTCACCTACCCGCTTGATGAACATAGTGTGATCCACATGACTTGGTCCAACCCAAACTTCACCATGGCCTTATGAAATCTATTAAACTAAGCCCTTGGAGATTGCCTAAGTTCATAAAGAGCCTTCCTTAACTTGTACACCTTTGCTTCAGTGGCTTGAGTTGAAAAACCTAGAAGTGTCTTTATATAAACCGTCCTCTTTGAGATGTCCATGTAAGAATGTATTCCTCACATCCAACTATTGTAAGGTCTAACCCAAGCTAGCTGCACAAGAGAGCAAAACTCGAATCGAATTTATCTTGGCAAGAGGAGTAAATGTCTCCTGATAATCTATTCTGTGTGTTGGAGTGTATCCCTTAGCAACCAAATTGGCTTTGTGTCTACCAATCGCTCCATCAATTTTCTGTTCGACTGTAAACACCCACTTGCAACCAACAGGTTTCTTCCCATGTAGAAGTGATACTAACTCTCAGGTTTCATTCTTATTGAGGCCTTTCATTTCTTCCATCATAACTCCTTTTCACATTGGATTTGCAAGAACTTCCTTCCACCCCAGAGAAAAAGACACAGAAGACAAGAAAGAAACAAATGCACGATAGGATGAAGATAAGGAATCATAAGAAACAAACTTAAATATGGGATGTTGAAAGAAAGAACGAACTCCTTTTCGAAAAGCAATTGGAATATTAGTGTCATCAATAAATAGACTACAACCACTAGATGGCTCGGCATTAGAGGAAGATGGCACATGGGAGTTAATATGCTCTTCCCCACACTTAGTGTAAGCATGTCGAGTTCTGGAATAACTTTGTAAATCTATCTTATCAAATCAATCACGAGATGAATTATCACTACAAACCTGCTCCCCTGAATAGGATCTTGAGACTGAGGAAATGACTCAATATGTGGTTCCCAAGAAAAAGATGAATGAGAGAGGGGCTAGAAAGACTGAGGCTGAGGCTGGAACATCTCTTTCTCTCGAATACCACCATAGTTCTCCCCATGGAAAGATGATGTAGAAGGATAATAGACCTCACACACATGAGATGTAACAACCAAATCCAAACTAACAAACACTCTCCAAGACAAAGGATGAATATCATTTATACCCCTTTTAAGTAGCTGAGTATCCAATGGACACAACGTAACACTTTCAAATCAAGCTTACTCCTAGCGGTCCAATGATCCTGAACAAAACAAACACAAGCAAAGATATGTGGAGGAACAAGATGTCTAGAAATAGGTCCTTGAAGCAACTCAAGGGGGGTTTTAAACTCGAAGACCTTCAAAGGGATCCGATTGATAAGATAGGCTGCAGTGAGAACAATATCACTCAAAATGACTCCGGAACACCGCCTATCAACATTAATGCTCTGGCCACTTCAAGCAAATGAAAAAAAATTTGTTTAGCCACGTCGTTCTGTACTGGTGTATCAACAAAACAAGCTTAATGAAGAATACCATTGTCAGAAAAGATAAGATATCGACTCTGCAAAAAATATTCTTTGCCATTTATCACTGCGAATAATGAATATTTTGGCATCAAACTAAGTACTAACCATCTTGGAAGAAGTTTGAAAACAAGAAAACACTTAACTCTTGTGATGTAGTAAATAAACCTATGTAACACGAGAGTAACGGTCAATAAAACTAACAAACCATCAATGGCCAAACAAAGAAGTAATCCTAGAGGTTCCTTATACATCAAAATGGATGACCACAAAACTAACCGTGCTTTTATTATTATTATTATTATCTCAATAAAACTTTCACTTGTGTTTAGAAAACTCACAAGTATCACAAAAAAAATGAGTCTTATTACACTATTTTGCTAAAAACATAAAACGCTTTTCTAAAACACTAAAAGACGGATGCCCAAGGCGTTGATGTGCCACTGATTTAATTGATAAAGAACATGAGTACCATCAGCTCGATAAGTCTGCTTGGAAAAATCTTGCACAAATGATGAATAAGTAGTCTCTAATAGATAAAAGCCGCCATGTGTCATACCACTGTCAATTGTTCTCCCCGTCTCATAACAATTTAGAGATTTGGTAAGACAATTAACGGAGAGTAAGTTGGTAGAAAAATTAGGAATATGCAAAACAAAGGAGAGGGACACAGTGGAAGAACACTAAACTAACCTTTACCAAAAACAAAGGACAATGAGTCATATGTAACCTTAACCTTATCTATACCAGAATATATAGAGTGAGATGAGAAAGGGTTAGAAGCATTTGACATACGGTCTGTGGCCCCTGAATCAATAATCCAAGGCTTAGAAAAAAAGGTGACACTAAGAGCACTTTACAGAAGTATCTGAATAAGTAAAGTTAGAGATATCAAAGGTAGAGGCAGTAAGGGTAGAAGTATCAAGACGAGCCATCAAATGCCTGAGAGTCTGCATCTCCTCCATAGAAAGAGAAGTACCATGATTTTTGGAAGGTGTCTGAGTCTCAAACGCCTTGGATAGATGTGCTTGAGATCTAACAGAACCAGAACGACCACCACCTATCCTCAAATAGGCTAACCATGAAGCTTCCAATAATGATCTTTGGTGTGTCATGTCTTTCCACAATAGCCACATTTGAACTGATCTTTCTCTGAACTACCCATTTTACTATTCGCACGGGTTAGAGCATAACCAATATGTTTATGAGAGGCAGCTAAGACAGATCGATCATGTCTCAAGCTATAAAGCATACCACTACGCTTATTTTCCTCTTGCTAAACGCATGCATATGTTTGCCTCAAAGAGGGAAATGGGATCCTAATTAAGCACCTAAACGCGAATTTGATCATACTCTATGTTGAGATAAGCAAGGAAATCATATACTTGAATGTCTTTGAAACTTGACACTAAAGTAGTAGTCTAACTCCTGTCACAGATAGACTTATCAAAAAAAAACTCCTATCACAAACAATAAGCTCCACATAATAGTCTGCAATAGTCCTGTCTTTCTGCTTGGTCTCATGAACCTTTTTTATAATTCATAGACCAAAACATTACCAATTTGCGAATAAGTCTGGGCTACAGTGGCCCAAATGGCATAGGATATATCAAAGAAAATATACCGTCAACTAATATGTGGCTACATAAAATTAAGCAGCCATTACATAACCAAAGAATTCTCAGGAATCCACTTATCATAAGTGGGATTGTTCTCTTTTGGTTGTTTGTGTGCTCCCATCAAATATTCATACAACCCCTTGCCTGAACTGAAAGTAAAAATGATCATAATCGGACTAAATAATTAGTCTCATCCAACTTCACCGAACTAATATAAAGAGATGGGTTATCACTAAGAGTCCCAATACAATTCAACTCACTCTCTCCACCACCACTGGACTAGTACTAACTCCGGACATGTATAGCTAGCCACTAGGAGTCTTCAGAATCACATAGAACCACGAGATCACAATAACAGTTCACAAAAACATACCTATAATGCTAATTGAAACATCAAATAAATAAATAAATAAATGATCAAATAAATAAATGATCAAAGAAGAGATCTTGTGCAAGAAAAAAAGGAAACCCAACATTAAACAAAATGTTGTCATAAAAAATCAACACAACTGAACCCACCACAATTTAGACAAAAAAATTGTTCGAACTCTAACCAAATTAACAAGAGCTGCTATAAGAAATCTCCAAGGTGCTAGACACACCACTCTATACTAGATCGAACAAAAAAAAATCAAAAAGCCCCAAAAATGTCAATAGCAATTTTATGGTCCTCGATTCCAAAAAAAAAATTTAAAAATAAGAAAAGCCATCAAACAACATCAAAAGATTTCATAAAAGACACCATAATTCTTAGAAAAAAAAAATTGAGACAAATCAAACCACGTGTTTCCCTGTATTAGATGACACGATCGATGCTGACATCAACTATTAATTTTGTTGGCTCTCCCAAAAATCCCCAAATTTCAAATATGCTCTATTCTTTGATCAATTGCTCTGATATCAAGTTGAAAGGTTGATTCTTTTGATTTTAGGGTTCAAGAATGAGAGAGAATAAAAAATTTCAAAAAAAGTTGAGAGCATAAAAGGCCTCTCTCATAAGTGTACTTATATTACTAAGGAGATAAAATACAAAATTCCCTCCCAAACATTCTAAAATAATCAAATACTATTAAACATATATCTTCTTTCCTTTCTAACTGTACAACTTGACAGTAAAGGACTCTTTAAAGCAAGAAAATAGAATATATTATATTAAGCAACGAGAAGTGCTCGAGTTTGGCCAACCTTGCGTGAGCTTAGCTAGCTAGCTTTAAGTCAAGCTCGAGCTTGGCTCAGCTTGAGCTCATTTATAGATCTCATCTTTGGAATGAAAAGTTTGATAGTTGAAATACCCCACCCACCGCAAGGGCACCACATGTTATCACACCACATCATGAATTCATCTAGTCATATCGAAGGATGTCAAGGAAATTGTGATTTGGTAGGTAACGAGAAAGTGCTCAATATGGAGTTATGGTAGTTATGCCATGGAATTATGATGATTTTAATATGTTCCAAACAAGCATAACTAAACATTGTCAACAGGGCCTTCATTACACAATGCCACACATAATGAAGACATTGTTGGTAAAACCATCATCGCATAGTGCCACGCAAAATAAGGCCATTACTGGCAAACCATCACCACATAGGCACCGTCCTCTACTTAGCAAGTCATATACCTAGCACTTCAGATCAGAAGAAAATGGGAAAGAGACTCTGTGCCCCTCTTCAAAAAGACAATTCATTAGGCACATGCCCCTATGGATGTCCACATGTGTAGGGTCATACGTGTGGCATTATCTATAAATACCACTCCCACTTACAAGAAAAGCAAGATTAGACTACTTGGTTGATTCTCCCTCTATGCTATAGACTCAGAGAACGAACCAAAATTCCATCAAGAGGGTATTCCAGAATGCAAGCTTATGGACTTCCACACGTGAATTTAGTGGACGTAACCACAAATCTAGGGAAAGACGCCTTTTGCTAAACATTATTTTTTTATTAATAATATTCACATATCTTGGGAAAGTACACACTTCTGCGAAATTGGTTTTTAGTGATATTTTATTCAAATGGTGAGGGTAAGTTCACACTTCACATGATCACGTGAGGGCCACAAAAGAAGCGATCAAATGGGAGGTTCTGACACAAAAAGAAAAGGGTGATTTTATTTTGTTTTGATAAGCAGAAATGGGTGATTTTCTATCACAAAAAAGTTGACAGAAAGTTGTCCTTGTACTCCCATCCAATGTTGCATTGAGAGGAGCAACTATAGGGATTATTATGGGAGCCATCAAAGTCCAGATTAATAGACACACACACACATACATACATAAACTTTCGTTGACAGCAAACAAAAAAAAGGTGGTCTCCTGTCACCACACACAAGCTTCACGAAAAGCTTCTTTATCTCTTCTCCTTGACCTTTAGAGCTAGCATATCGGACCTATATATATTTGTTGTGAATGCTTACTCCCGACCCACATTTATTTCAGACCCACATGTGTGAGTACCACAACACCGGATGGCTCAGGGAATGCAGCAAAAGAAGGGGGCAGGAGTTCCGGGCATTCACTTGTATGGGGATTTCGAGCATTCACATGTTATTTACATATCTATGTATGTGTATATGTGCACTTTTTTTTGTATATGTGCACTTCTGTTGACAGAAAAAGAAAAAAAAACAGGGTGAAATTCTGGCTTCAAGGAGTTGACCACACATTTTAGCCTCTAAAATTTCTTTATTCATGTTAAAAGTGCAGCAGCCACATGAATTCCCACCCAAATCCCACTTTACCTTTTCAACACTTTTATATTAAGCGTGCATTCAATGCACATGTACACATTAAATAATAACTATATTATCACCCATTATCTTACACGAATTTCAATGCAATATAATGGAAATACTGTCGTAGTGAAAACAAAACGGGGGGCTTTCCAGTCGTTCAAGAGAGAAGCCTATCTCCAAAACTAAAAATTCCAAAGGGAACCTATGGAAGAAAAAAAAAAAACAAAACAAAAACAGTGGGGGCTATGGAACACGGGTCCAGAAAGCCCCTGGGCAGAGACCGAAAGGACCTAGACAACCTCAAGTACATTTTCATCCATCTCCCCTGCTAAAATACTTGTGCAGACAGTTAAGCAACTCCAACAGAATGCAGCAGACCATCATATTTGAACTGACATTGCCATTTTCAAAGCAAACCCAGTGGAGACAATATATACATCAAATTCATGTTGGGATCAACTCTTCTATGACTCCGAGCACTATTATATGTATTCGGGCTCTGCTGGCAATGCATAGGTTTTGAACTATCCTTCAGAATCTCCCATCCTCAGCACACATCAACTCAGTTCAGGAATTTCAATCCAACAGTACGATTTCCACTCCTAGACAAGTGTACCCCAGAACTCGAGTCTTGCCCCAGGAAGCACTTTCATAAGAGGTACACTTAAAGTCTTCATCAGTGTATTTGCTAAAACAATCTTGCCCTATCTAACCATTTCTCTCTCATTTTTTAGATTGTCTTGACTTTCACACTACCACATCAGCTCAGGAATCCTAGTTTCTTCATTGCAATTGCCACCTAAATGCAACCCACTCCCACTCACCCTCTCACATCAACAACTGCAATTAGATCTTGTCTTTCATCAACATAATAGCTAAATGAGTACCTTAGGATATTAAGCTCGAACCACACAATAGCATGCCATGCTCAATATCATCAAAAGTTTCTTTCATCAACAACAAATTTACACATTTGTTGTGATATTTTAAAATGCAAAAGAATCTTTCCTAATCTAGTGGCTTTCATTTTCTCAAAAATGATATTCTAATATTTTTTTATGTTTGTGATAATAATAATAATGTCTCACTGCTAAAGATCATGAATAGCTTGGAATATGGCTATAAACTTCTTCTAGATTGAATAAAACCACATATCAAAAGATAGTTGAACATATTTCCAAGAACCAACCAATACTTTACGCCGTGTAATAATTGAGATGCAAGACAAAGGGATTTGTTCACCACTCTGTACAAAGTCTCTGCCAAGAATGAGAACCTGAGAGGAGACACTTGGGTTGCATCTGTCTCAAATGGAGGTTGAGACAATATTTACACCTAGTAAGAGAACATAACAAAAGCTTAAGAAATCATCAAAGATGAGAGATGTCAAATGAGCCCAATTCAAATGTTTGAGACAACTCAAGACATGAAGAGAAAACCCAAGACAAATTGAACCCTCTTAGATTGAAGAAGTGCAATCAAGAACTCTCTTTTTGCCACTGTGAGCACTCTTAAGAAGCTTTGCAGACTTCCAGTCTCTCTTTTAAAAGATTAGGCCAATATTATTTGATTTAAAGATCTTAGCAGCAATTTTGTCAAGGTTTACAGGGTGGGAAAAGCTAAAGACAACAGACGAACATATATGTTGGACATTTATTATCCAAGTGGTATCAAATATTGTAGTTCACTACCACAATAGCACTTATTATGACCATTTAGACATTGTGATGTAATGCTGTATCTAATAAACATTAATGCCATGTCCAACATGAATCGTCGGACATTTAACTGAAAAGCAACTAGTTGGTAGTTTCAAGGATATTTTAAGTCCACACAGTTTCTAATTTGGCTATATTCAACATAGCTATTAATCCAGCTGCAATATAATCACTTTTCACTTTCTAATGGTGAAGGTATTTGGAGCTAAAGTGGTGTTATAAAAGTCAAACCTGTGCCAAAAACTTTGTTGCATTACACCAGAACAATCTTAAATCATTATCCAGATATAAAATCTCAGACATGTTGAAAGATTCAACTGCATGTAATTCCAGTTGTAATACACAAGTATGGCAAGGCTTATAATCCAAGAGTCAAACTCAGAAGAATCAGAACAGTGCCCTGGAGTTGAGAAGAGGATATTAAAGAGAATTATGCAGGAACATAATTAATTAACAAAGCCAGAATGCAGATAGAAGGGAAAAGATTGAAAGCAAATTAGATGGAAGTGTAATAAGGATAAAAAAAAAAAAAAAGCAAAGGATAGCATTTTGGCTGGAAAAAGGAACAGAAAAACCAGAAATTTGAAAAGCCACAAGAGGAAAATCACTAACCTCAGACAATTGTTGACACATGCTCCCTTGATGATCCCCGGTGCTGTATTTTGACTGAATTCCATCATTTTTCGAGTCCTCCCTGATACGCCCATTGATTATAGGTATTCTTCCCTCATTCTTGGTTGCAAGAGCAACTCTTTTGGCAGCCTCTTGTAAAGCATCCATTGCCATATTGTATGTATCAACAGATTCTGCCCCTTGGTCTACAAATTTAAAGGCCTCATGGCGTAGGGTATTATATCGGACAGTATGAGATTCCAGATAGCTACTAAATACATCACTAGCACGCTCTTCTAATATAACACTGCTCTTCGCATTTCTCGTCCACCGTTTCAAAATGTAATGAGATGGTAGAGTAAGAACGTTTGTCACTCTAAAGACGGCCAACACATGTCTACAAAGAAGACCCGAGAACTCAAACATTTGGCAGCTACAAGTAGCTCTCATTTCCAGGACATTAAATTTAACATAGTTTGCCTTATGATCTTCTCCGAATTTTTCTACTTGATACACAGTGACTTCCTCATCATCCTCCACTTTGGATGCCATGAAAGTGAGTGTCCCAACCAACTCCTCTTGAAATCTCATAAATAACTTTCTCGTGTACAGCTCTGATGCTTGTTTCTCCATGGGAGAAGGGGTCCTGAGAATGGGGGAAGTGTTCATCGTATCATAATCCGCTTTCACTTCTTTCTCGTTGCGACTCTCCAATGCTTTCTCATACAGTTTGAAGAACTGATTTAGATTGGTTGACGCATTTACATACCCATCAAAATATGAGTTCATACTATCACTGCGCTGGGTTATGGACATTTCTGCAAAAAATGTGTCATGCAAATATACCGGTACCCATTGCCTGCGAGCCGAGTATATTGTTTGAAGCCATTCATGATCCTTGAGATTGTACTTATCAACAAGTGACAACCAGCAAGACTCGAACTCCTCAACAGAATCAGTCAGGTTCACACATTTATGGAAGTCCGCTTCAAAATTTGGATGTTTAAGAAACACATGGGACAACTTCTCCTGGCATTTCTTAAAGATGTGCCATTTGCAGAAACGGTGACGGGTCTCTGGGAAAACCTGCATGATGGCTGACCTTATCACCGCATCATGATCAGTGGTGATTGATACTGGAGGGCGACCAGACATTGCCGTAAGCCATGTCTTAAATAGCCAGACGAATGATGCTTCTGATTCGTTTATTAAAAAAGCACAGCCAAACAACACGGGCTGGCCATGATGGTTTACACCAGTGAAAGGAGCAAAGGGTAGACGGTACCTATTTGACCTGTAAGTTGTGTCGAATGTGACAGTATCACCAAAGTAAGTGTAGTACGCCCTTGCCTTCGGATCAGCCCAGAATACATTACCTGTAAACTGTTCCTCATCCCCTTGCACTGCATAGAAGAATGTGGGATTCTCAGCATGCATTTGTCTCAAATAATCTAGAAGGAGCTGAATATCTCCTTCTAAGCTCCTTTGGCGATTATTTCTCATGTAATTCCTACAGTCTACCTCTGTAAATCCAACTCTGCTGATACCACCATACTCTTTGATCAGGGCTGACATAATCCTACGGGGGCCCATTCCGGCTGCCTGCAATGTATCGATCAAGGTCTTAGCAGGCCCAGAGATTTGTCTGTGGGAGCGAAGGCAATGCACCTGATCTGGAGGAACCAGCTCATGATTATGTTCCTTGACAAAACCGGACACAACCCATTTCCCTGAATCTTGTAATCTTCACAGAGAGTGACGCTTTGCATCCCACTCGGGTGATTGTACGAGGACGCTTGATCTCTCTATCCTTGGTGCGCTTCTCATTCAAGTTCCGAAACCCCTCTTTAGCACAAACAAAGGACCTTTGTATGATTGCCCCGTCCTTCCTGGACCGACGAGAGGAGCTAACACGTGTGCTGAAGCCAACACGCCGTGCGTACGAGTTGTAGAAGGCCTTGGCAGCCTCTTCAGATTCAAATTCCATGCCCTCATAAGGCTCAAGGTCCGGGTCTCCTTCAGGAATGTAAACTTCTCCACCACCACCACTGCCACCAGCAGTGGGAGAACTATCAGCCATCTCTTCATCATCAAGGGGGTGCTCGATGTCCACAGCATCGTCTCCACCACCTCCACCTCCTAAACCTATATCGAATTCGATGACCTCGTTTTCCATGTTCATTTTAAAAAGGTTCCCAACTGTATGAATTTTAAGTTTTCACAACTCTAATTATACTCCTACGTATAATGGAAAACACATGACTCTAAAAGCAACAAACTTGAGAAAGGGGTAAAGGGAAAAAATGAGTTCCATATGCGTTTGTAAAATATATATATATGAGATATATAAATACCGGAGTGAAGTCTCCTTTCGTGGGTGAGTTGCGCTCGATCTTCAAAGCCAAAACAGTCTTAGAACAAGACGATGAATAAGCAGCAGAAGCCCAGTGAAGAACAGTGTTAGGTCGACGAATATATGAGAGAGAAGGAATTGAGATTGGGATTGGGACAGAGGATTCACACTTTTTTAGGGTTTCTAATGGGATGAGAAAGATTCAGAGGTAAAAATCCAGCACGCGAAATAAACTTATCAAATTATGCTGGGTGCTAACTTGGGAGGGTTTTGTCCTGTTCAAGATATTGCAGAAGGGGGAATAATGAGGAGAGAAGTGACGACGGAGGAGTTGGAAAATCATAGGTGGCGATCTTCGGTTCCACTTTCTAGCCCTCGTCCAATTCTTTGACCAAGCTGTGTGTGGGTGGGTGTGTGTCGTTGGATATTATTAAGCCATCACACTTTTTTGCGGTTTCCCAATTAAATATCATAGAGTATATGGTTCGAATCTCACTCTTAAATTAGTAAAATATGAGTACATATTACATTAGTCGTAAATTAGATTAAATTATTTATCTAAAACTCATATTAAAAATATTTTTAATATAAAATTATATAATTTATATGAGATCTCTTAAAACTATTTATACTAAAATTGGACTAAAATCAAGAATCTCGTTGTATTGCAAAGTTCGAGCTTTAATTGAAATTTAGATTTTGATGATTTAACTTAAAATGTTCTTATATATTTATCAAAATATTAAAATTTAAGAAAGATTCATTCATATGATAACACTTTGCTCTAGCCGTCACAAAATTTGAGCTTAGTATACGAACAACTAAGTTATATTTTAAATTAAATCCTGAGAAATTTTTAGGCCAAGCAATAATCATACATATATATATATAATAAAAGTCCACTAAAAACAAGAAACTACGTACTAGGGTTTGAGCCATTAACTTATTTAGTTAGTTAGAAAGGCAAGTACCAAAAGCAATTAAGCCAATGACGTTTATTTCTTATATAGAATAAAATATATTTAGCTATAATTAGTGAAGGAGAAATACAGCAAATTAAGATGGACTAGGCTTGGGGTTGGGGTTGCTTAGGCCTAAGCCCTAAGGTGAAGCTTAGCCAGCCTTAATCCAATACAAATTCTTATTATTACATACCCAGCATAGGCATTACCAATTTACCATAACCCGACCCATGGATTCAATCTTGGTACAATTGGATGTACTTCGGACCGAAATTGTTATGATTAAATAATTTAAATTATATATCACCCTATGACTGATTGTTTGAGTGGTTTGCTATGGGTTTTTTGTGGTTGTTTTATCATGGTTATGGTTCGTTTTTGGTCTCTTATGGTTTATGGTTTATTGCTCCTCTTATGGTTCTTAGTTCTTTTCTTTGTGGTGGTTCTATTGGTCTATGGCTTATTTGGTTCTTGCTTTGCACATTTTCTGAAATATGAATACAGACAGAGTACACCTCCAAGTACATGAATCATGTACGTGTGCACACGCTTGAAATTTTGCAAGAGAGACGCTCCTCTCCACTCAAGTTGTTATGAAACAAAGTGCCCTTTTTTATCTATCAAGTACCAATGTTATGTAACCTAATTGGCCCTCTACATCAGGAACACCTTTCAACTTTCAAGAGTTCTTTTTTTCATTTTTTTTTTTTTAAATCGGTAGATCAAACACACTTTGCCCCTAAAAGAACTAGAACCCTCACCTCCCTTGGAGAGGTGGAAGAGGCACCAACCAAGCTAAAGCTTGTTTGTAATTGTCAACATATTTCAATGAACAAACTAACCAAAACACATAGATCAAGTCATCTAAACGAGCAGACACTTTTAATAATAATCATTAGAAAGCTTCAACTAAGCACTTAATCTGCAGTTTTTCTAGTAGATGAAATTCACTTCCAACCAATCTTGGTCCATGGGATCTCTTCATGGTTTCTACTAAAAATTAATTGTGTAACCATGAAATAACCATGATTCCAACCATCGAAAATACCATTATATTACATACTCTGCAGGTGACAAATATTGGTAAAACTCCAGCAAAAATACCTACCATTTTCTATGCAAATCTCACAAAAGCAATCGCCAGCCATTAAAAGAACCGTCATACTATATTATCTGCAGGTGACTATATCAGTAAAACTACAGCGAAAAAAACCTGCCATTTTCTATTCGTATCTCACAGAAGCCCAGTTCATCTATGGATTACAAAACCCACTCATTGCTTTTATGCTTCACCCAGATGTATATGAATTCAAACCACATAAATAACAGGTAACAAGTCACCAAATTTTAAGAAAGTGAATGTAATAGTTTAAATTCAAATCAACCATAAACAAGGAAAAGGTCATCTTTCAATATCACAATGGAAACAGATGGCATGCTAACTGCCCGATAAAGTCATGTATAAACAGCTATCGCAGCACTTAAACAGTGTTTTAAACTAGCTGATTAAAGTCATTAGACTCCCATACAATTAATACAAGAACGTTAGATAAATCAAAATCCACTAAAATCCGCATGCTTAAGAAGTACCCCCACTAACCTCTCTCTCTCGTAGCCCCAAATAGAGCAGTCATAAAACAAATCCAATAAAAGTGGATTATGCAGTCAAATAATCAATACAAAAAACAAACAACAGTAAATAATAGTTGAAAATGAAAACTGAGTGTGAGCAATCCAAGTTTCAGAAATAACGAGTCTCAAGGCCCTAAACAATTTTCAGAAATAAGTTATCTGCGAAAATGCATAGAAACTAACCAGTGTCTCACTAAAAGGGAAAAAAATATGAGAGAGAGAGAGCAATCAGAATTGTTATCTTATTTCACTGACAATGTAGTGATACAAATAAATCAAGCGAAACACTACAAAGATTTGAAACATAAACACAAAGGTTAAATGAATCACAAGGTAAAAAGGATGGTAACAGACTTCAATTTTTTTCCCCGGAAATTCAAAAACCCCGCAGATACATGTGCTTCAGAAATTTTGAGAGGGAACATGAACAGTAAATAAAAAACATCTCTGTTAGCTCTCTATATATTTACCACATAAAACAGGAACATATTAGAGAAGTTCAAAAAAATCAACTATAACCCCAACACTCCTCACCCCACCAAAAAAGATAATAACAAAAATACAATGATATTTATTTGAAAAAGAAATCCCAAAGCACCAATGTGAAGAAGTTGAGAAGAATCAGTACATTAATTAAAACCTAATGTACCTACCCATAAAACCAAAAGACACTACCAAAGAGACCAAAAATTCCTATAATAAGCATTTTGACTATGAAGCCACTTTTTTTTTTTTTTTTTTTTGGGGGGTGGGGGGTGAGGGGGAGCGGTGAGCAATAGGGTTAATTCAATTTCTTCTCTTTCTTATAGAAAATATAAGAACCTCGGAAATCCCGCAACCATACACGTTTGGTTGCTAAGAAAACTGATAAATTAAAAAATATATATTATATTAAATCTACAATCACTTGCTTGTGCTGTTTTAGTTTACATATATGAAAAAATCACCTCCACTTAGTCATGAAAGCTATATTAGGAGTAAACATTCCCACCTCCAAAACAATCTAAACAAAAGATTCAAAAAATTTCTTTTCATTTGTCCCTAAGATTTTCTAAGCAATCAAACGGAGCATGGAAGGAAATGTATCCGACTATCCGTGCAAGGTACATTACTGTTCCACATGCAATAAATTTCATGATTCTTAAAAACAGAGAGCTGGTACACGTGATTAGAATGTAAATTGATACCAGAGTGCCAAAATGGGTAATAGTAAGTACTTACTATTTGTTCCATGTACTGATGAAACCTTGATTAGAACCCTAGACAAATAATTTCCCACCACTCAAGCCAAGAATATGGTTCTTTTAGAATTAGCACAGGCAGAGAAATGATCCTAAAAAGATTAGCAAACAGGAGAACATGGGCACCTATGTATGAGATCACATGTTTCTAGAATATGAAATCACCCAACTTGTCGCCAGCCAAAAAGTTGGTGACAAAACCAGTGACCACTCAAGCATTTCCAATTGGGGAGAGGGGGGGGGGGGGGGGTGTGAGGGGGTGAGAGAGCAGATAATTGAGAAAAAAGGAAGAAAACATCAATCATGTTCTTACCAGTGGGATATGCATATTGGTAAGAGCAGCATCCATGAATGTTAAAGTTCATGTTCCCTCCACAAACCCAATTGACACAAGAAACCAACACTCAAAAGAGAGAGAAGGAAAAAAGAAGAAGGGTTAAGAGTTGGATATTTCAGTGGTGATGCTGAACTGTGATGGTAGTAGTTGCGGTGGTCATGGTCAGATCATGACAATTGGTCAGGAACTGGAAGTGTTTGAGAAACAGTTAGGTAGGTTGGTTGACAAATATTTGACAATATTACAGGGAGAGGACTGCAAGGTATTATGGAAAAGAGATATTGTTCGCCACTTACTGTGAAGGATGCGATGTTGGGAGGTTGTACATGTCATATGGACAAAAAGGTTGAGATCTTCCTGTGGAGGCCAACATCAAGTCAAGACACTAAACTGGATCCATCCTACTTATAGATGTATAGAGGCACTGAAGCTTGTTTCTTTTTTTCTTTTTTTTTTGACAAGTGTATAGAGGCACCGGCAAGGGGGCTCTAGCAACAAGAGAGTTTGGCCATTATGGGGGATGACGCCTTTGGATCTAATGTGGTGTATTTAGAGGGAAAGGAATAGGGGTTATTCGAAGGGAAAGAGCATACTATTGTCTTTCTTAAAACAAATAGTGCTTCATTCAATTTTTTTTTAGTACAGGATCTTTTAAAATAAATCTAAACTCTTCTATTGATTTTTTGGGGAAAACGTGTAGGGGGCCCTTTTGTAATTTTTGTATATGCCTCTTGTAAATGAGTTGTGCCCTCTTTGGTGCTTGTGAATAAAATTTACTTATCAACAATAATATTGGCCAACAACTCTCCCCAAGTGGAACTAGAAGTGACTTCAGGAAAAGCCCTTCTGAATGCAACCTCCCTCAACTCCTCAGGTCAGCAATATTAGATACTTCATAAAAGTTCTAAATTGACTCCAGTGCAGCTTATGAACCTGGACAGAAGTTGCACAAAATTTTGCAATGAAATGTCCATTCTCAGCTGGTCTACCGGTCAATTATGCTAGGATTACCTTTCCCCAAAACCAATATTCAGAGATCCATACCTAGAATTATAATAACAATATTGTTGCACAAGAAAATGAAATTAGCTGGAAGAAAATATCACATTTTCTAGTTAACAATGTTTGAACGCTTCTATGCAGTTCTATGACAGGCATTTACATGTATAATCCAAGAAAAAGACACGCAAAACCAAGAAGTCTTAATTGATGGCGTTTTTCCCTCTCTCTTTTTCCCCTTCAAAAATGTTAACTAGGATTTCCACTGCATATTATGAAGCACGGACAAAAGCAATAAAAATAACAATTTTATTATCACACAATCAAAAGAAAAGAAGAAGAAGATCCACTTCTATTATTAAAACAATCTTTGGTTGCAGCAGTTTTTCTCATTTTAAGCTGTAGTCTAAAAAAAGGACACAATCATTAGCTTTGGTGGAGTGTTAATCCACAGACCAGTATTTGCTAAAAAACATTCAAATAAATGACAAATCACAAATAGAACCTAGCTTTCTTTCCCCCCTTTCTTTTCTTTCTTCCTTTCTTGTTCCCTTTTTTTCGGAAATCAATTTGCATCTAAAAAGATTGACACCGAACTCTCAAAAAAGTTTGTTCAATATCGCTGCATATTATATGACCTAGAATGAATTCATCAATTTGATAGAGGTGGGTCCTCATCAAATATTAATTCTACAACTATAAAAAATTAATAGGAGGCCCCTAATTCAGGTAAGTGATCTTCTAGGGTCAAAACAATCAAGTAAGATAGGTAACCCAAATGTTGTGAGATAAATATAGCAGTAGGGTCACAAGACTCGCAACTAGTTGTAATAATTTCTCAAATGCATTTTTACATTCTTATTTGGCAGATCAAAAGAGAAAATAAGGACACGCATGACAAGTTTATAGGGAGAAGAAAAACTATATATATATATATATATATGTATGTATGTATGTATGTATATATACTTGAGAACACCATCCATAAAGCAACTAAGGACTTTTAGGTTTTGCCAATCAAACCTACAAACAGAAAAGAATGCCCATATCAGATTGAAGCTAAAGTTAAAAGGAAAAAAATGCCACTTGAAACAAGAGTTTAGGACTACATGTTGAAATTTAAAAATGGACCATTAAAAAAATGCCCACCATCAATTCCATCTCTTTTACAGCCTCCAAAAGCAAAGGAGATGAGTAGAGACAACATCGCACACACAAGCATAGACTTGAATCCTCCCTCAAGCCAAAGGACAAGGTTTTAAAAAGGAAAAACACAAAAGAGTACAATTAAAAAAGGGGTGGAAATTATTATAAAAATAGAAACTACAAATAATCCAAGAAGCAGCTAGCTTGGCCCATAATCCCACAAGTTTTAACTCAAGCTGAGAATGACCAGAACATAAGCACATGGAAATGAAAGGCTCATTTTATTATCATAACAGATAAAAGAAAAGAATCTAGTATTTTTAATACTATGACTTAAATATATATATATATATGACTTTGAAGGCATCCTCCTAAGCCAGCATAATTCATTTTTGTATATAAAGTAATGTCCATGAACATCCCATTTAAAAATAATAATAAACCTACTCTTGGTGCAGCAGTAAAGTTATTCTATCGTGATCCAGAGGTCACAAGTTCAAGTCCCAAAAACAGTCTCTCTGCTTACAGGGATAAGGCTGTATATATCTAACTCTCCACAGACCCAACAGTGGTGGGAGAACTGCCCTTTAGGTATCTCGAACAAGTCCCAAATTGAGTTCTACCATATAAAGACAAGGCATCTAAAAAGAAATGATCAACCAAATTTGACATAAAATGAACAATCCAAAGTATAACCAAGCAAGAAAAACTCTTCAGCGCCCAGAGATTCAAGCTTGGTTCTTACACGACTGAGTACCTGCCTGGTTGGGCTGAACCTGGAAGTGATGAAGCTTGGGTCGTAATGTCCTCCAACACACGTTTTAGTTCTGCTTTTGCCCTCTTCACAGATTGCTCAGTAGGGCCCTCAATGAACAAGTAGAGCTTACGTTCACCTGGTCCTGGGACCCTACCAGGTGGAAAATACTGCCCCCTAGTTGTAATGGCAGCTCCAGTCCATTCAGAGATTGGACAAAAGGTTTCCTTGTGTGTCACCTTCCAACGAGCATTTTGAGGAAAATCATTTATCTCCAACTCAGCTTCATAATGCTCAGGCATTGCATCAGCCTGAATCTTTGCTAAGTTATGCTGCAAGTTCATGGCAGCAGCCAATGCAGCTGCCCTAGCTGCACCATCGTTGCAGGAAATCGGCAGTGCAGTCCCGGCCACAACTGCTGCTGCTCCCGGAATTGTCAGGCCAAGGACACCAGGCAGAGAAACAGGTAATCCGCTGTTTGGAAGCAGTTGACCAGCTGAGACAGGTGTTGGTATCGAAGCCATACTCACTTTAGAAGCAGCAGCAAGAGCTGCTGCCTGAGCAAGGACAGCTTGCTGAGAGATGTCACCACCTGCCTTTCGGACCCCTTCATCTTCATCTTCTGAATCTGACTTGTCATCCTCAAAGCCGTACTCTTTAGCCTGTGCTTTCTTTGCTGCTCTCCTCACTTCATCCTCCTCTTCATTAAATTTAAAACCACTTCCACCATAACCCGTTCCATGGACTTGCTCAAGTCCCTGATTCACCTTTGCCATGAAACCATCAGCAAGAGCTTTCAGATCATCAGGAACAACTTGCTCAGAGAGTTCCAAGGCTTTTACAAGATCAGGTGCATATCTTGCATCTTCCTCAGAGATAAATGTGATAGCACAGCCTTTCCGGCCAGCTCGACCTGTTCGACCAACACGATGAACATAGTCTTCATAGTGGTTTGGAACATCAAAATTGATCACAAGTTCAAGCTCCTTTACATCTAAACCCCTGGCAGCAACACTAGTTGCAATCAACAAATTGCAGACATTTCTCTTGAAATCAGAAATTGTGGATTCACGATCTGTCTGATCCTTAGCCCCATGAAGTGAGAGGCAAGGATACCCATGCTTGAGCAAATCCCTAAACAAAGCATCACATTTCTCCTGTGTGTGGACAAATGTCAAAATCTTTCCCTTCTCATACCATTCTCCAAGTAGTTCTAACAGTCTTAAGAACCTTTCATATTCTGGTCTTACCTCAACTAACTGTGTTATGTCTTTGTTCACAACACTCCTCCCGCCAACCTGTATCTCCACAGGTTTGTTCAACACTTTCCGTGCCAGAATTTCAACTTGACGAGGAAAGGTAGCAGAGAAGAGTACAGTTTGACGGTCTGGTCGAGTATTTTGAACAATTCGGGTGATCTGGGGCTCAAAACCCATATCAAACATTCGATCAGCTTCATCCATGACCAAATAAGTGACTCTTCGCAGATTTGTAATTTTACCACCACTAGTACAGAGTATGTCAATCATCCTACCTGGAGTACAGACAACAATCTCAGCCCCGTACTTTAATTCACTAATTTGTTGAGCAACGCCAGAACCTCCATAAACAGGCACGCAGCTGAGACCCATTACCTTTGCAAACTTCTTGATATCACTGTGAATCTGCTGGACAAGCTCCCTTGTAGGTGCCATTATCAGCCCAATAGGCCCATCTCCAGATATCAAAGGTGGCTGGTCCTTGATATGCCTCAACATTGGCAGCACAAATGCTAGTGTTTTGCCGGAGCCTGTCTTCGCAACACCTATGCAGTCACGACCACTCATTATAGTTGGTAGTGCTTGAGCTTGAATGGGCATAGGTTTTTCATAGTTAAGCTTCTTTATTATCTCCAAAATTTTAGTTGATAGCCCTGTTTGGTTCCAGGACTTAACTGCCTTTGGCACATCCTTTCCATGCATTTTCAATTCCAATTGTTTCCTGTAAGCAGCAACCTCTTCAGAAGTCATCCTTGAGATTTCCTTCACTTCAATAAAGAAATTTTTCCGGAACGGGGAATATTCAATCTTTGAATGATCAACTATTGATAGTTTCTCAGCTTTGGTCTTCTTCACTCTTCTCATGAATTCATCATCATCTTCATCTTCAAGTGGATCTTCGTCATTCTCAAGATCCCCATAATCTGGATCAGAATCTTCACCAGGAATGATTCTGCCCATGGATTTATTCAAACCTTTTCTAGGCAGCTCTCTGTTACTTTGATTATCATTCTTATCTTTCTTCAGGTTGGAACTCTTTTCATCTGAAGTAGAATAAACCACAGCATTCTTTAGCTTCTCAACTTCCGCCGGCAATACCATAGAATTCATGAAAGCATCTAAAGGATCGGTTTCATCATCCCCTGTTGAAGCATCACCCCCATTTTGCAAAGTGAATGCAGCAGCTTCATTCTCAAAGTACACTGCAATGCCATCAACAAACTCATCAGAATGTTTGGCATCCTCGTCCAAGTTCATATCTGTATCAGCTCTCCCAAGGGCCACTTCTTCATCATCCGATTCTCCGTCTAAGGTCCAGGTCTTGCCCGATTTGGGTTCATCAACATTTGCAGCTACTCCAAACTTTTCTCTATCGGATTCCTCCCTCTTCCTTTTCAGTTCTTGCCATTCCTGAACTCTCCTCCTCCGCTTTTCCATCTCCTCATCCAATTTCCGTTGTTCTTCTTCAAGATCTTCTCGTGTTCTAGTTTCTTTATTATCTGATATGTCTACCTCAATCCTTTTTCTGGGACCACTATCTTCACTGTCATCCCTGTTCCTATTTAACCTGCCGCTTCCTTCAGGCTCTCTCTCCCTATAATCATCCTCTCTTCTCCACCTCTTTCTATCACCTTCATCGCTACTATCATCACCACACTTATCCCTTTCCCGTATCCTCTTCATTTCTTTTTCCCTTTCCCTTTCCCTATCCCTGTCTTCTCTCTTGCGCTCCCTTTTCTCTCCCTGTCTTTCTCCTGCTCCATCTCTCTATCCTCCCGTTCCTTCTCCCTCGCTCCCTCTCCTTCCCTCGCTCCAACTTCCCTGTCTCCATCCCCATCTCTATCTTCCCTGTCTCTGTCTTTTGCCCCCGCTCTTTCATCGTCCCGACTCCTTGTCTTGTCCCTTTCTCTGTGCCTATCCTTGTGCTTATCCCTTTCCCCGAACTTGCCATCACTACTTTTCTCTTTCTCCGATCGCAGACTCTCCCGGACTTTCTTACCCGAAGAAGCACGGTGGCGGTCCCTATCCTTGTCCTTATCCCTGTGTCTATATCTGTTCCTCTCCCTATCTCGACTCCGGTCCCCCCTATCCCGATTAGGACTCTTCGAATCGTTCTTCCTGTCTGAATCTTCCCTCCGAGATTTGTGTTTCGACTCCTTCATTACGGGTATGAACCAACCAAAGAACAACCATGTATATGATATATCAAAAACAAGTACTTACTAAACCCTAGCTCTTTCCAACTTTTGCGATCCCTAACTGCAAAACGTGCAAACTAGTCAAAACATGAACCACTTCAATTTCTCTATGGTTTCTAAAAGCTAAAACGGCGCACGATTACGGGTGACAATTGTAAGGGAGATATAATTCAAACTTAATTTTCATAATAAATCACAAGACTTACTTGGAAAAATAAAGAGAGAAGTATTTGAGTTTTCCAATATGGATAAGGAGACAGAAGAAACTCAGAAACCCTAGTTGCTTCTCCGCTCCCTCCCTTCACTTATCTCTTCAACAGAAACTAGTAGTTCATTGCTTACTCTGCCGACTTAGGTCTTAGGGACGAGCCTGGAAACCCGGCTTCCGCTTGTCTACGGCTGAAGGAGTATCTGTCTTCAACCAAACCGATGCCAAACATATTATGGTCTTTAATCCCCCGTATTTTTTCAGCTAATCAATACTTGCAGAATCATTAGTTTGAGGTTCTTAAATATAGCTTGATTTGGAGGCTGGAGAAAGAGAAAAAAAAAATTAAATAGGTTAAATTATACCGGTGATTTATTTATGGAGTTTTTGATAATTATAATTAATCTCTATGTTTTTGAAATTATATAACTTCTTTTTTCTGATAAATAACACTTACACTTTTAATTAATTTTTCCTTCAAAATGATTAAATTATATTTTTATAAAAAATTTTAGACTTATTCTTTAATTTTTTTTTCATTTTCAAATAAATATTGGTTAAAATTTTAAATTTATTTTTATATAAAATAAAAATAAATTATTTATCTTAAGTTTTTTTTATAAAATAATAATAGATTTAAAAAATCAAAAAAAAAATTGGTCAAAATTAAAAAAATACAAAAACAAAACATGAATGATACATTTGTCACTTTGAAAGAAAAAAATTGACTAGAGTAAAGTAATTGTAGTTTGTCAAAAAAAATAAAAGATATCAGTATAATTTCATAGACCTTAAAAGATGTCAGTATAATTGTTAGAGACTCAAAACAGGTCAGTATAATTTATCTTTTAAAATAAAAGAGAAAAAATAATGAAAAAATAAGGTATTTATATGTTTAAAATTACTACCTTGAAAAACAAGACTCAAACAACTGAATAAAACTAAAAATAATTGAGAAATTTAAGATGAAATTGAGTTTTGTTTAATTTTCTATGATAGTAAAATTTTACTTTCTTCTCTTTGGGGATAGTAAAATTTTATTATTTTAGAAGTATTTTTTGCTCAAAGTTTCATATGTAATATGAAATTTATTTGATAGATCTCGATTTTTAAAGCCTAAATATATAAATTTTATTAAAAATAAATTTATATATTTTGAGTTATTAAATTTTTAAATTTTGAAAAGCTTTCTTGAAAGTTGGACATAAGTTTTGGACATTCAATTAGGTTATTTTTTGAGAAAAATACTAAAGGGTCATTTTTGTCCAATAAAAGATAATGGATTCGGTGTTTAGTAAGTTTGTACTTGAACTTATTGATAATTTTGTTATTTTTCATGAACTTCTAACGAATGACTCTATTTTTTATATGGGTAAATTACACTCACCACTCTTGAGGTTTCTAACAATTACACTAACCTCCTTTGAGATTTCTAAAACTACAAACCCTCCCCTACTTTCGTTGACAAATTACAAATACTCTCTTCTAGTCAATTTTTCTTCAAAATGACAAAACTACCTTTTTATTTTATTTCTGTTGCATTTTTTTAATTTTGACATTTTTAAAACTTTTTAAAAATATTTTTTTTATTTTATATAAAAATAAATTTAAGGTAAATAACTTATTTTCATTTTATATATAAAAAAAAATAAGGTTTTAATCAATATTTATTTGAAAAAGGTCAAAATTTAAAAAAAAAAAATGTAACAAAAAAAACATGAGATGGACAGTTTTGTCATTTTGAACAAAAAAATCAACTAGATGGAGTATTTGTAGTCTGTCATGTAAAGTAAGAGAAGTTAGTGTAATTTCAAAAATCACAGAAAAAATCAGTGTAATTATCAAAAACCTGAAAGAAGGTCAGTGTAATTTACCTTGTTTATATATATATATAAAGGAAGGGAAAGTAGGGATATTAACCATTCGTTTATCTCTTTCTGTCTTTGTTCTTTTTTATTTACAAGTCCCACACACAAGCTTCATCAACTACATTCCCACACCCAAGTTTCATCAACCAAACCAAATACTAAAAAATTATTTTGTAGTTAGCTTTTATTTATAGAAATTGGAAAGAAAGAAAAGGTAAGAGAGAGGGAAAATAAATTATTTCATTTTTATTTTAAAAATATGGAAAGAAAAGGAAATGGAGGTTTTGACACTCCATTTCATGACCATTGAATTTGGGAAGGTAAATTCATAATTCTACAGTTTCAATGACAGTTCGGCCATTTTAGTAGCATGTTTCAAGAAATTCTTTAACTGAGAGTAATTTCGTCATTTGTCAGAAGTCACTTTGGTTTCACTGGGCGACACCTCGCTTGAGCAAGCTAACTAGCGAACTCAAACGAGTTGGCTACTGGACCTCACTCAAGTCAGGTAGCCACTGCAAGGTATTTTGGTAATCTATGCCCTTTAAGGACAATTTAAACATTTTTCTATACATTGAGAGCAATATGGTCATCTTCCATGCTAAGAGGGTAATTTAGCAATTTATTATCAAATTAACGCCACTTTGGTAATCTTTACTAATAATTATTTTAAGAATTATCATTTCATTTTAGAATTTATCATTTTACTTTAAGTTAAATGAGACTTATTTTGAATCTCATTGGTCCACTTAGGTGTTAAGGAGTTCGGATAGTTAGGGACATTTCTTTAATTATCTAAACTTTTGAAGTCTAATTAGGTTTAAACATTGATTTTTCTTAAATTCAATTGGTTCATTTTTGTAGCCATGTGTTTCATTGGTCATTGTCATTTTTCATTTTTTTATTTTATTTATAAATAATGATAATTATGTCTAGGATAATTATTACTTTTTTATTTTTAATTTATGGTAATTATCCTTCAAGACTTGATTCCAACTATCTATTTTTGAGAATCATTATGAGACA
The DNA here is from genome assembly GCA_008638375.1 of Nyssa sinensis. NCBI lineage: Eukaryota > Viridiplantae > Streptophyta > Magnoliopsida > Cornales > Nyssaceae > Nyssa > Nyssa sinensis. The sequence goes on along the minus strand of VIRR01000504.1, from coordinate 13,822 downwards.
TGGGATCAAATCTACTCATTTTGCCTATAAATGGATTCTATTGGCCACCATTCAAGGGGACCTGAATTTGTTGCCCAAGTGTTGCCAATATAATATCCAACCATCTTCGTACTCTAGCATATAAGACCATCAAACTGGAGTGATGCCCGAACGGAGGTTCCATGTTAAAGAGTACAAGCCGAAGTACTGCCCGAGCAAAGATTTTGAATCAAGAGTACAGATCGAAGTGTTGCCCATCTTACTACAATATACAAGGTATGCTCTCTAAACCCCCTCTTCCGGTCCTATGTTTCCTTAATCTTGTAAATAAGTCTCCACACGTGTGAGATAAGGGATCTCAAAACCATTCATTCTTCTATGACGTTTCAAATCTTGATTCCATTTTCTAAAACTACATTTTCAAGACCTCTTTCATAGAAAAAACTTTGATCTTCTTAAGATCCCAATCTCCTATGTTTTGAGCCTATTCTGCAAGGCATACAAAATGTCACGACTCGAAACCTACCCTATACAGATCAGGGGTCGGTGATCGACACTATCACTCAGACAAATCGTATAAAATCAAATGAATTGTACGAGACAGTAAAAATTCTTCTTTTATTTTATCAAGCGCGAAAGCTACACACATGCAACTCATCTGATAACAAATCAACTTTAACAATCATCAATAAGATCATCTCCTAAATACATTTTCCATCATCATTAATCACCATTCAAACCAAATAATATCTTACAATATCACTAAGTCGCAATGTCTTATATTGATATCATCCTTACATGATCAATTCAAATTAGGTATTGGAGTCGTGCATCATCAACGTTGCTCACAACACATCACTAGCTCCATCATTGCCTTCATTCTATATTGTATTACCTAACATACGTTTGGATAAATCTATGTGAGCTTCACTAAGCTCGTGAGTAATTCCTGTATCCTGTCACAGGTTTTGCAAAGGTAGGATTTTGCACAAAATATCATGGGCACCAAGTTTTTTCAAACAGATAACACATACTCAAAAATATCTTATAACACGTTTCCAAAATGGATCATGTATAAAAACATATTGAAGGTTCAAGCGGATATAATACATACATTTCTAAAACACATCATTTTCAATAACACAATTTGAATATCAAAACACAAAGCAGATGATAAAGAGTTGTTTACAAAACGTATAGTAGCACATGTATTTCGTAAAACATGGTTCAGATAATTAACACAGAACGGATAACACAACATCGAATATCGAATACACATGAGAATGTACTCTTGGAATCTGATTACGAATGATGGATAACACAAAATGAATGACGGACACATAATACACACATCGAAGAATCACATATTGAGTCAAAGCACTAGGTGAGTAAGTCTCATCAAGAGTCGGAGGGCCACGTAGGTAAGCCTCAATCATTAATTCCACAACGAGTCAGAAGTGCCATGTAGGTAAGTCTCATCACAAGAGTCGGAGCGCCACATGGGTAAACCTCATGTAGACACAAGAATCGAGTCAGAGCGCCTATGTGGGTAAGTCTCATCACAAGAGTCGGAATGCCACATGGGTAGGCCTCGGATAGACACAAGAATCGAGTTAGAGTACCATGTGGGTAAGTTTCATCACAAGAGTCGGAGCGCCACATGGGTAAGTCTTGGATAGACACATGAATCGAATTACACATTGAGTCAGAGCGCCATGTGGATTGGTCTCATTACAAGAGTTAGAGTGCCAAATGGGTAGGTCTCACACAGACAGATAATCGGATCAGAACAAGTACGATTCAGGTTATATAGTCAAAATTAGTTCACACATATCATTTTTCTCATTGAAAAGGGTGTCATGATTTATAGACATTTTTGCTAAAGAATTTAGTCAGGATTCTAAGCATACAACATCTTTCAAATTAGTACATAAGAACGTTATTTCAAGATATAATCATGAAGATCGTAGCTCTTAGATATTTCATAAAGTGCAGAATAGACATTTTGAGGAGATATAAAAATTCACAAGGTAGACATTTGGAAGCAGGATGTAAAATTCATTGATTCAAGATACTGGATTACTCACAAAAACAAATTCGGTATTTTGAACAGGTATAAAAATTCATAAGGTAAACATTTGTAAGCACGATGTAAAATTCACTGATTCAAGATACCAGATTACTCACAAAAATATATTAGATATTTTGACCAGATATAGAAATTCATAAAGTAAACATTTGAAAGCAGGATGTAAAATCCACTAATTCAAGATACCAGATTACTCACAAAAACAGATTAGGTATTTTGAACAGATATAGAAATTCATAAGGTAGACTTTTGGAAGCAAGATGTAAAATCCACTAATTCGAGATACCGGATTACTTACATATGGTCCAAAGTCCACAGTCTTTCCCTTACTTGCTTACTTGTCTTGGCACTTGTCTTATCCATATCCCCTTTACTGATAATCCTAGTTCACATAGTAAATTGAACTCAATATTTGAATAAACATATTATTCTATTTAATCACTATTTCTTTTACGTTACTAGCCTTGACCAGTTCTATTTTTGGATTCTGTGGCCCTCTGAACCCTAAAGTAGATCCATACTCTCCCTCGGGTCCCATCTAAAACTTATTCTCCTATTAAAGGTATTTTAGTAATTTTATCTCTTACGTCTAATTTCATTCGGTTCTTCATTTGCTAAAATGGACTCCACCGTTGAGTCCAGAACATCCAAGAAAGTCAAAATATGTTATCTCTAACATTTAACTGGTTTTTGAATTACTAAGGGCATAATGGTAATTATGATATTTTACGTATTTAATTTTTTAGAATTCCATTTCATAAAACGGACCTTGCCACTGGTTCCAGAATGTCCCAAAATGCTAACGTATGTATTTTCATAGTTATCGGAGTTTAATTGATAGCTTAATTGATCATTAGGACATAATTGTAATTATTCTAATTTACCCGTTCATATTTTTTAGGATCTAATTTCATAAATCAGACTCTACCGTTGAGTCTGAAATGTCCGAAAATATTGGGTTAGACTCTTCTTTCATTTTAATTGACCTTCATTTGACCTATTTCTTCTAGGCCATTTCGTAATTAACAGAAGTTTGGGGGGTCAAAACATAATTTCAAAAACTTAATAAACCTAAATTGTCCGGTCGAGTTGGATTCTAGGTGAACTAGTCTAGTAAGGTTAAGAACCAAACGATTCAGTCGGTTTCATTACATCATGCTGATGTCAGCATGACATCAGCACTTTTTATTATTTTTTTATTCTTAAGGGTTCAAAATGATGTCGTTCCACTTAAGCCCAAACCTATTTAAAACATTCGGTCAAGATCCGACCCGAGCTCCAACCCGAACTGTTCCTTTTTCTTCATTTTCCCGTTAAGGGTTTCGGTCACCTCCTCCGGTGCAGGCGATCGTCGCCGACTATTTTCTGGTGACAAAACCAACGTGGTTCGAACCATCTTCCTATGGGGATTTCAAATCCATTTTTAGAATTCACTTTTACATAGTTTTGGCCATCGTAATATAGAGTTACAGTGGGGTCTCTAGCAAGACTCAATTTTTTTACAAGCTATTATAAGCCTATTTCGACGAGCTACATGTACCGTTTTTGCTTCATTTTTCTTCTATTAGATTTCTAGAACCTCAGGGAGCATTTTCCCGTTCCTATAACTAAGCAAATCAAGCTTGTTCTCAATTTCTCTCTCCCTGATTGTAAACTATAATTGCTCACTGGTCTAATGACCATTTTTTGTGATCTAAATTGTAGCTGTGCTCCATTTTCAATGCTTTTTCGAGCCAAGTGGTTGTTTTGAAGCTTAGTGTGTCATGGGTTGAAAACCCAGTTTTCCCATTTTCGGGTGTAAGGTTTTCTTAGGTTTTCTTGGCCCAACAATTCTATTTTTTTTTTTCCTTTTTCTTCTACTCATAATTTTAGGCATTTTCATGCTAATAAAATCTTACAAAGATAGCATTTGGAGAGGGAAACTTTAGTGAGAGAAACTTACACCTTTGATGGTTGTTTTCTCTCTCCTTGGTCTCCCATAGTGCTGCTCTTATTAGCTTCTGCTCCTCTTCACTTCCTTGCTTCCACTCCTAGGCCATGCATTTAGTGTATCCCAATCCAACCCATTCTTTCTTCTTCTTTTCATGTTCTCTCTCCCTCTCTCCAAATTTCCTCTTTCTCTCTCTATCTTTCTCTATTTCTCTCTAGATGTTTGAAACACCAAGTCTGAAAATACACCACACTTTACAACATGCAAGTGTCTGAATCTATACACACACATACACACACATTTAAGATCTGATCACACATCATGAGGGTGGTACATGAAACCTGATTGGTTGGGAGTTTGATCCTATAAGGGGGTGACACATCACTCATTTTTTCTGAATTTCTTACAGCATTTTATGGGTTGTATATCTATCATATGACTGATATAACACAAAAGTGCTTGTAGCCTAATTGCTATTCTTTTTTGGTATAAGTTTTTCCTTGTTTCTTAGTCTTGGGTTCAAGACTTTGTGGGAGCTTTTTAGATCATTTTCTATATTTTTCTTTTACACATGAATCGCATCGTAGTTTTAAGTATTTTATTAATTCCCAACTTTGCATTTTAAATCTCACAGAATCTCTTATAATTTTTTTGTAAAGCTTTTTGATTAAGCGTACTTAATTCATGCATCATTAGTCTTGCCTTAAATGCATTTCATGCACTAGTCTTCCAAAATTATTCAAGTGTTAATCCTCGATTAACGCCAATCAAAATTTTTCATCGAGTCATGATTGTTGTCATTAAATTATATTCTTAGAATTGATCATCTCAAATCCATAACTAATTGCTTTCATTTATACATTTGTCTCCATATTCATAGACTATCAGTCTTAAGTAGAATTGTATATGATTATTAAGCAAATTATCTTATGATAATCATCATTATCCTTAATTACCCCCACTTAATTGGGTCGGGATGTTACACGGAACATTTCGCCACCTTCTATCACCATTTATATTTGATAGGAGTGGGTAGACCAGAAAAATCACATGGCTCTGATTCCATAATATTTGTGAATACGTAAGAAGTTTTTGGGCCCGAGTCCAAATCACTTTCTCCATCTCCCATATTTCCTATTTATCTACTTCATTTTATTTTTTCATTCAATAGTATGCTTTGTTTGATGATTAGTTCATCTTTATATTTTTGTCATTTCTTTACCCTTTCTTATAAAATAGCCTTTGATTATAGACATTAAGGTCGATCCATTTGGATCGGGTGAAAATTGGTGCTTAACACTTTCCCATTTTGTATCTTAGCCCCCGAATCTAAGGTCTTTCTGGTTGAAATCACAGATTGGTTGTTCTTCGTACTTTTTTTATTAATCAAGTTGTAACTCATTTTTGGGACTTAGAATCTATTTTAGGATCAAAGCGATGTATTATATATTTCTTTCTAAGTTCAATTTGCTTGTATGGCTTGTGGGTTTGCTTATTTAATTACCTAAAACAAGCTAGAGACTCCTCATTGACCATGCATGTCAGGGGGCCTTTGTTTGAGGGTCTTTGATGATTCGTTTTATGTAATCAAGTGAATTTTCATATTTAAGGGAAATATTTCAGTGTGGCACTCACAAGAGGTATATTCACCATCCATTAATCTCCTTCCATCTTTCATATTTTTTAGTTATGAGTCCTACACCTCAGCTTCATCAACTACACTCCCCCACCAAAGCTTCAACAATCACACCAAATTTTAAAATTTTATTTATTAGTTAGTTTTGTTTTAAGAAATTGGAAAGAATGTGAGGGAAAAGGGGAGGAAAGATACAAGATTTCATATTTATTTTTTATATTTTAAAAAGAAGGAAATGAAGAAAAATTGAGGGATATTAACCATTCATTTATTTGAATTTGTTTAAGGTCATTTTCATCACAATTTCATTCTTCCTTAACTACCTTAGTGGTGCTAGTAGAACTTTCATTTTTCATAGGGATATAAGAACCATTAACAAATGACCTTCCATTTTTCGTAATCTAAGGCTTGAGGATAGATCTTCATTCTAGTCTTCCAATATGTATAGTTTTGGCCATTAAATAATGAAGGTCTATTGGTTGATTGCCCTTCGAAAAAGACGGTTCCAACAATATTTGTTGCTGCGACTTTAATATTATAATCCCAAGTGCAGGATGTCGCGAAATAATAATACTTGGTGAGTCCGAGGTCGAACCACGGGGAACTTAAGACATTTGACAAAAACAAAAATTTAATAAAATCAAATCAAATATGTTTGCTTGGAGAAAACGGTTGGTTGATTGCTAAAACAAATGAAATAACTAAAAATAATATAAAAGAGTGCTAAGGCATCAAAGATCCACAACAACAAACATATGTTAATTGTGTGTGATTCTCTTTTTATACTCAATTGAAATTCACACGAAGGGTGATCCCAATCAGAGGATAGATCCATGATTATGAAAATACTATTATGTTTGGTTAATTTAAAACATGGCAATACTAGTTATTTGATTCGCAGGAAATTCTAATTATTTATTGTACCCTGAATCTATGATAAATCAAAAAATTATACAGAACAAAAAAACTTTACTAACACTTGAATTAAACCAAAAACATTGAATCTTACATGAAGAACAATAGCGAATCACACAACAAAATCATACGGTTGTTGTTGCTTTACTCCTAACCTTAGCCAGAGTTTTATAAACTCATTACAAAATTAAAATCAAAAGAAAATACAATAAATGAATTGAACATGATAAAAAATCTCTCTCTGTTCCGTGAGTATCACTATATGATAAGAGGTACTCTTCTTCACCTTTTGATCATACCCCCATCTCATGTCCCCTTTGTCAAGGCTTATATAAGCGTCACGACCCTAATTCTGGCCCATGCGGATCAAGGGTTCTTGATCGGCCACCAAGGCCTTTTTCTATGATCACAACGTTTTCCTTCATTTCCATTAATCAAAAGCAGCGGAATAAAATTCTTTTTCTATTGCGGAAGCGTCAATACACAAGTCAACATCAGTCATCTTTATATACATTCCAGAGTAACTACAAAAGTACATGATGTAATTTTTTTCAAAGCCTACTGATGCCATATTCGATGTACAATCCAAAATTTGCCAAAAGCAACTACATCATGACTAGCAAAATCCTAATACAAAAAAAGGTTCATAGCTTCATAAGTTTCTGACTATATATCCTAACTGAACCTGCTATTTCTTTGGCAATATCGTTACCTGAAATGTATTGGATAAAAATCCGTATGAGCTCAACAGCTCGTGAGTATTCCATAACATACCAAGGGTTTCAAAACTGCTATATAATTCAATACTGAAATGTCAATGATCAAATATCATATGTTATCTTACTTATAGCATACAAGATAATGGTATCAAATTCACTTTCAATAAATCCCAATTTAACGACAATCGTAAATCGATATTCAATAACATGGTTCGATAAATCAAATTCACAATTCAATAACACAATTCGATAAATCAAAACCCCAGTTCAATAACATAGTTCGATGAATCATAGTTCAATAAATCATAGTTCGATAACTCAAATCATTGTTCGATAACATGATTCGATAAATCATAGTTCGATATCATAGTTCGATAAATCATATTCAATCGTGGTTCATATTCAATATTCATATTCAAAATTATATATTCCACTTCTATGGCCAGCAAATTAGAACCTCGCTGACTGAGATCGATAGACTAGCTAGTTCGATATGCCGTATCAACACCGGCTCACCACAATATACCCTGTGGGAAGGGTTCGATAAATCACAACCTATTTGATAGTGACTAATCATAGAAGAGTGTTGTATTCAAAGCATCAAAATCATATCCAAAATCAATAATTATCAATAACAGTTCAATTATTCAAATCAAAGTTCCTCATTTGGTATTCAGTTAAAACAGTTCAAACATTTGTAAGAGGATCATGTAACATTTGAGTATCTTACGAACACATTTTCTTAAGTCAAAGAAAACAATATAGTTGTCAATAGATCATTCAAAACGTATACAGTATAGCTGTTAAACAAATGCTATGAGAGAAAATGATATCATATGTCGATACATCATAAAAGAGTTCAATATTTATATCTATAATGAAAATGTCTACCTCAATATGGTATGAAACACTTACCTGAAATTTGAAGGCTTAACTCCAAAAATCCTTCCTTAACGAGGGTCCCTATAATCACAATTCAAGATCTTGTTACCCTTTTGTTTTAAGCATTACACAACTCAACCGTTAATTTTAAAGCTCTTTCTATTCCAATAACCTTCCTTCCGTAACTTTAGTAAGTCTTAGGGACGCGTTGGTCATTCTTTAATTGTTACCGGGTCTTACTTTTTCCTCAAGGATGTCACCGTTAGGTTCAAAGCGTCGAAGATAATTGGTTTAGGTTTTCTAGATCTAAATTTGGGTATCTGTAATTTATTTTAAGCCTAGTACGTTTTTGTGATTTTAATGTTTTTACGTGTTATATTTTTCAGCACTTCGTTTGTCAAAATGGACTCTACCATTGAGTCCGAAACGTCGAAGAAAGTTAATTTAAACCCTCTCGGACTTCCATTTGGTTTTAGGGGCACTAGGGACAATTTGGTAATTTATATTTTAACGTGTCTTATTCTTTCGGAGCCCCATCTCGTGAAACGAACCCCACCATTAGGTTCAGAACATTCAAAATACACTATTCGTTTATCTCATTTGATGTATGTTTGACTCGTTTTAGAACTTGGGGTATTTTCATAAATTATTAATTTTTCTGTTGGGCCTTAGTGGGATTATTCATAAATTCTAGGGTCGGTTTACAATTTTCAAAAGTTCCGGTCTGAACCAGTGGGTTCACTGGCCTAAACCCTAAACCGGTCTATCCCCACATTGAACCGACTGGTTCAGTTTAATCCCAAAAATCTCCTCCATTTTTTCAGTCATCTTTTCCGATCACTCGCCGGCGCCGGAATAGTGTTCTACCCACTGTCTTCTCCCATTTTGTCACTTTTTAACGTCCAAATTTTCCCATTTCTTTATCAAATTAATCCTGAGGTTGTAAGAAAACTTTTAAACCAAGTTTTGATCTTAAACTAACTGGTTTTCCGTCACCCACTTCTAGTTTTTGGCGTTGCGCCGGTGAAGAATAATTGGCCATAAAATGGCCATTTCTTGATCGTTTTAAGTGATTCAAGATGTTTTAGAATCCTAAGACAGTGTTCTACTCATTTTATAGCTTCAAATTATACTTGATTCAACTCACAAAAATCTTCCATGTTCAGCCGTAAGTTAAAGTTTCAGTTCTTGGTTTTCTTTTACATTTTTAGCTTACTAAATTGTTACATGCATCCATAATAATTTTAGGGGAAAATTTGAAGAATTTAAACGTAAGGTGATACCTGTTTTTAGCTGTTCTTCCTCTTCTCCAAAATCAGTCCTTTCTCTCTCTAGATTTTCTTCTTCTCCTCCGCACCTCAGCCTTTCTGCTTTTTCTCTTTCTTAGTTTGTGTGTTAGTTTTTTTATTTTGGCGTCCCTCATTCTTTTTTATTCATAGGGTTGGTGGCAAATGCCATCTGTTTGCATGAAGAACTCACACACACACACGCGGCTGCCATGCAGCCCACACTCTTCCTAACTCTCAACAGGTCACCATCCACTCTTTCTCTCTCTAATTCTCACTTCTTCCACTTTCTTCCCTACACGTACTGCATGCATCACTCTTCACAAACCATGTGCTAGCCGCACATGGTTTCCATACCACTCACGGCAACACACCTATATATATATATATAGATATCCTCTTTATTTAGTTATTTATTTATTATATACATATATATATATATATATTTTATCTTCTTTTTTTTTTCATTTCATTTAACCGTAGACATGTATATATATAAAACTATATACATGAAATTTTGATATATGCACGTAGTCCCGTAAACATTAAGCTCCCGATGCGACGGCATTCAGGATACTTGAGATTGCCTGCCTCTCGTACCTATGCATCGTAATTAAACATAGCAATCCAACGACGTCCAATTTTATTTATGTCATATATTAGCTTACAGTTCGAGTTACATTTCATGGCTCAGGTCTACCGGGTCGGGTACCGGCTAATTCGGGTCGGGGTATTACAATAAGCCTCCAAGAAAATATGATTATGGAGATTCATTAGGTATGGGAGACATTCAGCCAAGGTTTGTAGGCTTTTATTTGGAGCCTAATTGACTATAGTAAATGTCTAAAATTGAAAAACTATATTTCAAGAAGAATTGTAGCCCTTTATGTTATATTTTCAACTCAAGTTGTTTCATGCCAAACCTGAATTTAAATCTAAAAGATATGGTCAAAATACAGCGCAGTGGTCAAACCGCATCCAAGTACGACAGGCACTACCGCGGCAAAAACTTTAGGACCATATTTGAGCTTCCAAATGTTCGAATTAGACTTTTTCAATGAGACAAAACTTTGTATAACTCTAAATTATCTTTACAATTCCATAAAGATCAACTCAATCCGATATTGAAGTTGAAAGATATGATTTTTTTTACTTTAACTGGTTAGAAATGATCTTAGATCCACTTTGAATTATTTTTCATGGCTCTAATGGGTCCAAATATCATCTTTTGGCACAAAATCATCACCAGCCTGAAAAAAGACCACAAATGCATCAATTACAGTAAATTTAATATATTTTATTAACTAAAAATGTAAATTAAGGGGTAATATAGATGATTATTTAGTGATTATTATTTGTCATATATTTTTTCCTGGAGTGTTAACTTTATTATTCGGAGACGAGGCTTTAATACAACTTGTTTCCCATATATATACCCTATAGAGGGGGATGAATAGGGTATTTTTAAAATATTGATAACTTTTACAAATTTTAAATATGAATGCAAGTTATGCACAAAGTATGTAAAAAAATAAAGAGAGAACAAATATAACAATTTTTATAAGGTTCAGAAAACTCCCTACGTCCTCAACTCAAGCATCTCCGCTTGAATTTTTCCACTATCTTGATTTTCTTTATAGATGGAGGTCAAACCTTTACAATAAGAGCTCATATGTCACGACCCCAAATCCGGTCCATGCGGATCGAGGGTTCGTGATCGGCCACCGAGGCCTTTCTGCCAATGATCATAATTCCCTTTAATCAAACGCAGCGGAATAAATTTTCTTTTTCTATTGCGGAAGCACTTATCAATACACAAGTCAACATCAGTCATCTATTTCTACATTCCATAGCAATTTACAAAAGTACATGATGTAATTTTTCCAAAGCCTGCTGATGTCATATTCGATATACAGTCCAAAGTTTCCAAAAGCAACTACATCATGACTAGCAAATTCCTATTACAAAAAGGGTCCATAGCTTTACAAGCTTCCAACTAGTCTGACTGAACTTGCTATTTCTTGTCCGACATCATCACCTGAAATAGGATAAAAATATCCTAATGAGCTCAACAGCTCGTGAGTATCACAGCTCGTAAGCATTCCATAACATACCAGGGGTTTCAAAACTACTATATAATTCAATATATAAATGTCAATGATCAGATCATCATATGTTATCTTAATTTATAATACAAGATAACGGTATCAAATTTGCTTCCAATAAATCTTAATTTAACGAAAATCATAAATCGATAATCAATAACATAGTTCAATAAATCAAAATCACAGTTCAATATCATGGTTCAATTCCCAAATTCATAGTTCAATAAATCATAGTTCGATAATTCAGATTCATGGTTCAATAACCCAATTTCATAGTTCAATAAATAATAGTTCAATATCTCAAATTCATAGTTCGATAATTCAGATTCATGGTTCGATTTTCAATATTCATATTCAAAATGATATATTCCACTTCTATGGCCAGCAAATTAGAACCTCGCTGACTGAGATCGATGGGCTAGCTAGTTCGATATGCCGTATCAACACCGGCTCACCACAATATACCTTGTAGGAGGGTTCGATAAATCACAACTTATTCGATAGTGATTAATCATAGAAGAGTGTTCTATTCAAAGCATCAAAATCATAACCAAATCATATCCAAAATCAATAATCATCAATAGCAGTTCAATTACTCAAATCGAAATTCTTTATTTGATGTTTAGTTTAAACAGTTCAACATTTGTGAGAAAATCACAAAACGTTTGAGTATCTTACAAACACATTTTCTTAAATCAAAGAAGACAATATAGATTGTCAATAGGTCATTCAAAACGTATACAGTATAACTGTTAAAAAAAAATGCTATAAAGGAAAACGATTTCATATGTCGATATATCATAAAAGAATTCAATATTTATATCTATACTGAAAATGTCTACCTCAATATGGTATGAAATACTCACCTGAATTCAAAAGACTTAACTCCACAAATCCTTCCTTTGAAGTTCCCTAAAATCACATTTCAAAGTCCGGTCACATTCCATAATATTACTCTGATTTAATTATCATTAATTCCTTTTTCCTATTTTAGTTACATTTGTTGGGTAGCTTCTTTAAGTTTTACAGTTTGATTCTATTACCTTACATATTTACGTGTCATATTTTTTTGTACCTTATTTCAACATACGGACCTCACCATTGAGTCTGGAACGTCGAAGAAAGTCGGTTTAGGCTTTCGCGGAATTCCATTTAGACTTTTGTACCAAAAGGGCAAAATGGTCATTTTGTACTTTTATGTGTATTTTATTTTTTGGGGTCCCGTATCGTGAAATAGACCCCACCATTGATCTTAGAATGTTCGAAATAATAAAAATTGACTATTCATTTGCATCGTTTGGACTTCGTTTGACCTATATTTGAAATAGGGGTATTTTTGTAATTTTTTATTATTTTAAATTAATTAAATATATTAATATTTAATTAATATTTTATTCTGGGGGTCAAATCACAATTATTAACAGTTGGGGGTCAGATTGTAAATTCCTTAAATTCTTGGGTCAATTTGTAATTTCAGAAACCCTATTCTTACTATGGATAGCCAAACAGTGGCTATCCCTTAAAATCAGAATAGGATATCCCCATCCCCAAACCAATTTCAATTTCAATTTCTTAACCATGTTGCCAAACACTCCCAATTTGATTTTTTTAAAATCTTTGAAACTTTAGTTAAACTGTGCCGTTTTGATGTATCCGTTTTCATTCGGTTGGGCCCTGACCCGGATCCAACCCGGATCCGTTTTCTTTTAACCCAAAATACCCCACGATTATCTGGTCACCTTCCCCATTACTCCGGTAGGGTTCCAGTGGTAACAGTCGCCTTCTCCGGAGACGGCCACCGGATTTCGGTCATTTTTTAATGCTTTTTAAACGCCTTCTTGATCTAAATTTAATGTAGATCTCATTTCTAATATTTGTTTTCAATTTAAAGCACCAGATCCTCACGAATTTGACCCAACCCGTGGCTCCGGTGAACTGATTTTCCATTATTTCATGCTCGGTTCTCAACTGTTTTTCCTTCTTTCCTTTTCTATATGATTTCTGAACCTCATAGCTTCACATCTAGGCCATTTAATCATAGTTTTAGACATAAAATATCAAGGATAATTTTTGCTACCCGAAACCTGCAACTCTATTTTTCTTGATCATTTTAGCATCATTTCTTATCATTCTTTTTGCTAATTGTTCTATATTTCATGCTTGTTCAATCCTTCTATTTTAAACTAACAAATCATGCTTTAAAATGTAAAACAAAAACGACCCACTTACCTGGTTTTTCAGGTTTTCCTCCTAGTGCAGGTCCTCCTTCCTCTCGGGTTCC
>VIRR01000503.1:17500-22500 GCA_008638375.1 Nyssa sinensis | reverse complement strand
GACTATCCTTCCCCACGCGACCCGTCTAAGAGCACGGGAACAGATCGTTGAAGCCGAGCCCGGGGTACATATTGACCGGTGCACAGTCCCCGTTCCAACGCCGAGGCCGAGCCCCAACGCCTTCCCGAGTCCCATTGCGGAAAACTAACGACCCCAAGATATCAACTTTCCGTCCCCCCGCCACTAGAAAGGCTTTGTCGAGACAGTATCGAGCAGGCAACCGAGTTTCGGGACTATCCTTCCCCACGCGACCCGTCTAAGAGCACGGGAACAGATCGTTGAAGCCGAGCCCGGGGTACATATTGACCGGTGCACAGTCCCCGTTCCAACGCCGAGGCCAGAGCCCCAACGCCTTCCCGAGTCCCATTGCGGAAAACTAACGACCCCAAGATATCAACTTTCCGTCCCCCCCGCCACTAGAAAGGCTCTTGTCGGAGGACATATCGAGCAGGCAACCGAGTTTCGGGACTATCCTTCCCCACGCGACCCGTCTAAGAGCACGGGAACAGATCGTTGAAGCCGAGCCCGGGGTACATATTGACCGGGTGCACAGTCCCGTTCCAACGCCGAGGCCGAAGCCCAACGCCTTCCCGAGTCCCCATTGCGGAAAAACTAACGACCCCCAAGATATCAACTTTCCGTCCCCCGCCACTAGAAAGGCTCTGTCGAGACAGTATCGAGCAGGCAACCGAGGTTTCGGGACTATCCTTCCCACGCGACCCGTCTAAGAGCACGGGAACAGATCGTTGAAAGCCGAGCCCGGGGTACATATTGACCGGTGCACAGTCCACGTTCCAACGCCGAGGCCAAGCCCCAACGCCTTCCCCGAGTCCATTGCGGAAAACTAACGACCCCAAAGATATCAACTTTCCGTCCCCCCCCGCCACTAGAAAGGCTTTGTGGAGGCAATATCGAGCAGGCAACCGAGTTTCGGGACTATCCTTCCCCCACGCGACCCGTCTAAGAGCACGGGAACAGATCGTTGAAGCCGAGCCCGGGGTACTAATTGACCGGTGCACAGTCCCCGTTCCAACGTCGAGGCAAAAGCCCCAACGCCTTCCCGAGTCCCATTGCGGAAAAACTAACGACCCCAAGATATCAACTTTCCGTCCCCCCGCCACAGAAAGGCTTTGTCGAGACAGTATCGAGCAAGGCACCGAGTTTTCGGGACTATCCTTCCCACGCGACCCGTCTAAGAGCACGGGAACAGATCGTTGAAGCCGAGCCCGAGGGTACATATTGACCGGTGCACAGTCCCCGTTCCAACGTCGAGGCCAAGCCCCAACGCCTTCCCGAGTCCCATTGCGGAAAACTAACGACCCCAAGATATCAAACTTTCCGTCCCCCCGCCACTAGAAAGGCTTTGTCGAGACAGTATCGAGCAAGCAACGAGTTTCGGGACTATCCTTCCCCACGCGCCCCGTCTAAGAGCACGGGAACAGATCGTTGAGCCGAGCCCGAGGGTACATATTGACCGGTGCACAGTCCCCGCTTCCAACGCCCGAGGCCACGCCCCAACGCCTTCCCGCAGTCCCATTGCGGAAAACTAACGACCCCCAAGATATCAACTTTCCGTCCCCCCCGCCACTAGAAAGGCTTTGTGGAGGCATTATCGAGCAGGCAACCGGTAGTTTCGGGACTATCCTTCCCCACGCGGCCCGTCTAAGAGCACGGGAACAGATCGTTGAAGCGAGCCCGGGGTACATATTGACCGGTGCACAGTCCCCGTTCCAACGCCGAGGCCGAGCCCCAACGCCTTCCCGAGTCCCATTGCGGAAAACTAACGACCCCAAGATATCAACTTTCCGTCCCCCCGCCACTAGAAAGGCTTTGTCGAGACAGTATCGAGCAGGCAACCGAGTTTCGGGACTATCCTTCCCCACGCGACCCGTCTAAGAGCACGGGAACAGATCGTTGAAGCCGAGCCCGAGGTACATATTGACCGGTGCACAGTCCCCGTTCCAACGCCGAGGCCAAGCCCCAACGCCTTCCCGAGTCCCATTGCGGAAAACTAACGACCCCAAGATATCAACTTTCCGTCCCCCCGCCACTAGAAAGGCTTGTGGAGGCAATATCGAGCAGGCAACCGAGTTTCGGGACTATCCTTCCCCACGCGACCCGTCTAAGAGCACGGAACAGATCGTTGAAGCCGAGCCCGGGGTACATATTGACCGGTGCACAGTCCCCGTTCCAACGTCGAGGCAAAGCCCCAACGCCTTCCCGAGTCCCATTGCGGAAAACTAACGACCCCAAGATATCAACTTTCCGTCCCCCCGCCACTAGAAAGGCTTTGTCGAGACAGTATCGAGCAAGCAACCGAGTTTCGGGACTATCCTTCCCCACGCGACCCGTCTAAGAGCACGGGAACAGATCGTTGAAGCCGAGCCCGGGGTACATATTGACCGGTGCACAGTCCCCGTTCCAACGTCGAGGCAAAGCCCCAACGCCTTCCCGAGTCCCATTGCGGAAAACTAACGACCCCAAGATATCAACTTTCCGTCCCCCCGCCACTAGAAAGGCTTTGTCGAGACAGTATCGAGCAAGCAACCGAGTTTCGGGACTATCCTTCCCCACGCGACCCGTCTAAGAGCACGGGAACAGATCGTTGAAAGCCGAGCCCGAGGTACATATTGACCGGTGCACAGTCCCCGTTCCAACGCCGAGGCCAAGCCCCAACGCCTTCCCGAGTCCCATTGCGGAAAACTAACGACCCCAAGATATCAACTTTCCGTCCCCCCCGCCACTAGAAAGGCTTTGTAGAGACAGTATCGAGCAGGCAACCGAGTTTCGGGACTATGGGGTAGGCATCATCGTTCGTCTCCTTCGTCCAACAACCACTTCCACCCACTCTCTTTCTCGCCCTCGCACACTTTTTTGTGCCACTCGCTCGCCTTTCCACCTATTTACAACTTCCATGCTCCCACCCGCTCTTCCTTCGACACCCTTCCTTGCTCCCACTGTTGCTCCTACAAATGCTCCACCTCTCACCCACACCCTGTGACACCATTTTTGCTCTTTAGGTTACCCTTCCACCGACAACCGCTTCCTTGATCCAATGCACTCCCCTTTCAATCGACCCTTCGGACTCCGACTTGATCACCCTTCCACCAATAACCGTTTCCTCCTACTACCCACACTCACCATTCAACCATCGCACACTACCTTGCTACCGCTTGCGCACACTCCCACCCACTCCTGATCGTCCTACCCCCCCTCATAAACACCTACGACGCTGACCCACCTAAACACCTACCCGCCTAGACGCTTACCTGCCTAGACCTAGACACCTACAACACCTACCCACCTAGACGTAGACACCTACGACGCCTACCCACCTAGACCTAACCTACTGGGGGGGTGGGTAGTCTTCTTCGACTACCCACCCCCCCCTATATATGTCAAAGTACAATTTTTCAGTCTGACAGGAACAACCATAACCATTTGCATCAACAATTTAACCATGATTTTGCCGGCTCTGCCCAACCAAGGCACCGATCTGCTAGGATTGCACCCATGCCATGCCAAGACCAACAATGTTCCGCAACGCCCACAAACCTGACCCTGACATGCCTTGAGTCATGCCTCGGCCTTCATATCTATGTCATGCTTGGCCGTGCCAATGCCACGCCCTTGAGTCATGCGTGAGTCGAGCCGCCGCCCTCGGTGGTGGGGGAAGGTGGTGCCACCTCATAACCCACAATGCATGCCTTCATCTAGCATACAACCTTGCCCCGTAGGTGCCAAGGCCATATGCCCGCATGCCTTGGTCACCCATGGGTGCCAAGCTCGGGGGAGTGTCCCCCCTTATATATGTCAAAGTAACATTTACTGGACTGACAGGAGTAGACACATTCTCTTGCAGTGTCAACATGGACACCACGCCCGCAGCCACGCGCAGGCATGGGCCTTGTTGCGCGGCCACGAGCATTGCAAAGTGCTCCCATGATAGGCTAAGACTGTGCCATTCCCCTTGAGTCACGGCTAAGTCAGGTGGCCGCCCCCGGTGGTGGCGGACGGAGGAGCCACCTCATGCCCCGCGACGCATGTCTTTGCCTAGGCCACAACCTTGCCCCGCAGGTGCCAAGGCCCTCTGCGCGCACCTGGCTTGCTCGCCAATGGGTGCCCAGCTCAGGGGAGTGTCCGCCCCCAGTGGTGGCGGACGGTGGAGCCACCTCATGCCCCACGATGCATGACTTTGCCTACGCCACAACCTTGCCCCGTAGGTGCCAAGGCCCTCTGCGCGCACATGGCTCGCTCGCCCATGGGTGCGTAGCTCAGGGGAGTGTCCTCCCCTATATATGTCAAAGTAACATTTACTGGACTGACAGGACCAGACATAATCCTTTGCAGAGACATACCGCCCATCCGCTGCGCGCGCGCGCGCGCCAGCGCCCCACCAGCGCGCGCGTGCGCATGCCAGCGCCCCACCAGCGCGCGCCTGACAGCCCCCGTGCGTGCCCAACTGCTGCGAAGTGCCATGCCCCTTGAGTCACGGCTATGTCAGGTGGCCGCCCCCGGTGGTGGCGGACGGTGGAGCCACCTCATGCCCCGCGATGCATGTCCTTGCCTAGGCCTCAACCTTGCCCCGTAGGTGCCAAGGCCCTCTGCGCGCACACGGCTTGCTCGCCCATGGGCGCGCAGCTCAGGGGAGTGTCCTCCCCTATATATGTCAAAGTAACATTTACTGGACTGACAGGAGCAGACATAATCCTTTGCAGAGACAAACTGCCCAACTGCTGCGCGCGCGCGACCACGCCAGCGCCCCATCAGCGCGCGCCTGACTGCCCCCATGCGTGCCCAACTGCTGCCAAGTGCCCAAGGCATGCCAGCTTGACTGCTGCCAAGTCCCAAGGCCTAAGGCATGCGCGTGCGCGTGGCAGCGCGCCCCAGATTGCCCCCACACGTGCCATGCCTTGCCCAAGTATTGCCGCCAGCGGTGGTGGTGGTGGTGTTCAGTCGGATCGCCATGTCGTGATCACATTTCATGTCACGACACTCCG
>VIRR01000503.1:0-7500 GCA_008638375.1 Nyssa sinensis | reverse complement strand
AAACTAACGACCCAAGATATCAACTTTCCGTCCCCCCCGCCACTAGAAAGGCTCTGTCGAGACAGTATCGAGCAGGCAACCGAGTTTCGGGACTATCCTTCCCCACGCGACCCGTCTAAGAGCACGGGAACAGATCGTTGAAAGCCGAGCCCGGGGTACATATTGACCGGTGCACAGTCCCCGTTCCAACGCCGAGGCCGAGCCCCAACGCCTTCCCGAGTCCCATTGCGGAAAACTAACGACCCCAGATATCAACTTTCCGTCCCCCCGCCACTAGAAAGGCTCTGTCGAGGACAGTATCGAGCAGGCAACCGAGTTCGGGACTATCCTTCCCCACGCGACCCGTCTAAGAGCACGGGAACAGATCGTTGAAGCCGAGCCCGGGGTACATATTGACCGGTGCACAGTCCCCGTTCCAACGCCGAGGCAAAGCCCCAACGCCTTCCCGAGTCCCATTGCGGAAAACTAACGACCCCAAGATATCAACTTTCCGTCCCCCCGCCACTAGAAAGGCTTTGTGGAGACAGTATCGAGCAGGCAACCGAGTTTCGGGACTATCCTTCCCCACGCGACCCCGTCTAAGAGCACGGGAACAATCGTTGAAGCCGAGCCCGGGGTACATATTGACCGGTGCACAGTCCCCGTTCCAACGCCGAGGCCGAGCCCCAACGCCTTCCCGAGTCCCATTGCGAAAACTAACGACCCCAAGATATCAACTTTCCGTCCCCCGCCACTAGAAAGGCTTGTCGGAGACAGTATCGAGCAGGCAACCGAGTTTCGGGACTATCCTTCCCCACGCGACCCGTCTAAGAGCACGGGAACAGATCGTTGAAAGCCGAGCCCGGGGTACATATTGACCGGTGCACAGTCCCGTTCCAACGCCGAGGCCGAGCCCCAACGCCTTCCCGAGTCCCATTGCGGAAAACTAACGACCCCAAGATATCAACTTTCCGTCCCCCCGCCACTAGAAAGGCTCTGTCGAGACAGTATCGAGCAGGCAAACCGAGTTTCGGGACTATCCTTCCCCACGCGACCCGTCTAAGAGCACGGGAACAGATCGTTGAAGCCGAGCCCGGGGTACATATTGACCGGTGCACAGTCCCCGTTCCAACGCCGAGGCAAGCCCCCAACGCCTTCCCGAGTCCCATTGCGGAAAACTAACGACCCCAAGATATCAACTTTCCGTCCCCCCGCCACTAGAAAGGCTTTGTGGAGACAGTATCGAGCAAGGGCAACCGAGTTTCGGGACTATCCTTCCCCACGCGACCCGTCTAAGAGCACGGGAACAGATCGTTGAAGAACGAGCCCGGGGTACATATTGACCGGTGCACAGTCCACGTTCCAACGCCGAGGCCAAAGCCCCAACGCCTTCCCGAGTCCCATTGCGGAAAACTAACGACCCCAAGATATCAACTTTCCGTCCCCCCGCCACTTAGAAAGGCTTTGTGGAGGACAATATCGAGCAGGCAACCGAGTTTCGGGACTATCCTTCCCCTCGCGACCCGTCTAAGAGCACGGGAACAGATCGTTGAAGGCCGAGCCCGAGGTACATATGACCGGTGCACAGTCCCCGTTCCAACGCCGAGGCCAAGCCCCAACGCCTTCACGAGTCCCATTGCGGAAAACTAACGACCCAAGATATCAACTTTCCGTCCCCCCGCCACTAGAAGGCTTGTGGAGGCATTATCGAGCAGGCAACCGAGTTTCGGGACTATCCTTCCCACGCGACCCGTCTAAGAGCACGGGAACAGATCGTTGAAGCCGAGCCCGGGGTACATATTGACCGGGTGCACAGTCCCCGTTCCAACGCCGAGGCCAGAGCCCAACGCCTTCCCGAGTCCCATTGCGGAAAACTAACGACCCCAAGATATCAACTTTCCGTCCCCCCCGCCACTAGAAAGGCTTTGTCGAGACAGTATCGAGCAGGCAACCGAGTTTCGGGACTATCCTTCCCCACGCGGCCCGTCTAAGAGCACGGGAACAGATCGTTGAAGCCGAGCCCGGGGTACATATTGACCGGTGCACAGTCCCCGTTCCAACGCCGAGGCCGAGCCCCAACGCCTTCCCGAGTCCCATTGCGGAAAACTAACGACCCCAAGATATCAACTTTCCGTCCCCCCGCCACTAGAAAGGCTTTGTCGAGACAGTATCGAGCAGGCAACCGAGTTTCGGGACTATCCTTCCCCACGCGCCCGTCTAAGAGCACGGGAACAGATCGTTGAAGCCGAGCCCGGGGTACATATTGACCGGTGCACAGTCCCCGTTCCAACGCCGAGGCCAAGCCCCAACGCCTTCCCGAGTCCCATTGCGGAAAACTAACGACCCCAAGATATCAACTTTCCGTCCCCCCGCCACTAGAAAGGCTTTGTCGAGACAGTATCGAGCAGGCAACCGAGTTTCGGGACTATCCTTCCCCACGCGCCCGTCTAAGAGCACGGGAACAGATCGTTGAAGCCGAGCCCGGGTACATATTGACCGGTGCACAGTCCCCGTTCCAACGTCGAGGCAAAGCCCCAACGCCTTCCCGAGTCCCATTGCGGAAAACTAACGACCCCAAGATATCAACTTTCCGTCCCCCCGCCACTAGAAAGGCTTTGTCGAGACAGTATCGAGCAAGCAACCGAGTTTCGGGACTATCCTTCCCCACGCGACCCGTCTAAGAGCACGGGAACAGATCGTTGAAGCCGAGCCCGGGGTACATATTGACCGGTGCACAGTCCCAGTTCCAACGTCGAGGCAAAGCCCCAACGCCTTCCCGAGTCCCATTGCGGAAAAACTAACGACCCCAAGATATCAACTTTCCGTCCCCCCGCCACTAGAAAGGCTTTGTCGAGACAGTATCGAGCAAGCCAACCGAGTTTCGGGACTATCCTTCCCCACGCGACCCGTCTAAGAGCACGGGAACAGATCGTGAAGCCGATGCCCGAGGTACATATTGACCGGTGCACAGTCCCCGTTCCAACGCCGAGGCCGAGCCCCAACGCCTTCCCGAGTCCCATTGCGGAAAACTAACGACCCCAAGATATCAACTTTCGTCCCCCCGCCACTAGAAAGGCTTTGTAGAGACAGTATCGAGCAGGCAACCGAGTTTCGGGACTATGGGGTAGGCATCATCGTTTCTCCTTCGTCCAACAACCGCTTCCACCCACTCTCTTTCTCGCCCTCGCACACTTTTTTGTGCCACTCGCTCGCCTTTCCACCTATTTACAACTTCCATGCTCCCACCCGCTCTTCCTTCGACACCCTTCCTTGCTCCCCATGTGCTCCTACAAATGCTCCACCTCTCACCCACACCCTGTGACACCATTTTTGCTCTTTGGTTACCCTTCCACCGACAACCGCTTCCTTGATCCAATGCACTCCCCTTTCAATCGACCCTTCGGACTCCGACTTGATCACCCTTCCACCAATAACCGTTTCCTCCTACTACCCACACCACCATTCAACCATCGCACACTACCTTGCTACTGCTTGCGCACACTCCCACCCACTCCTGATCGTCCTACCCCCCCTCATAAACACCTACGACGCTGACACCACCTAAACACCTACCCGCCTAGACGCTTACCTGCCTAGACCTAGACACCTACAACACCTACCCACCTAGACGTAGACACCTACGACGCCTACCCACCTAGACCTAACCTACTGGGGGGGTGGGTAGTCTTCTTCGACTACCCCCCCCCCTATATATGTCAAAGTACAATTTTTCAGTCTGACAGGACAACCATAACCATTTGCATCAACAATTTAACCATGATTTTGCCGGCTCTGCCCAACCAAGGCACCGATCTGCTAGGATTGCACCCATGCCATGCCAAGACCAACAATGTTCCGCAACGCCCACAAACCTGACCCTGACATGCCTTGAGTCATGCCTCGGCCTTCATATCTATGTCATGCTTGGCCGTGCAATGCCACGCCCTTGAGTCATGCGTGAGTCGAGCCGCCGCCCTCGGTGGTGGGGGAAGGTGGTGCCACCTCATAACCCACAATGCATGCCTTCATCTAGCATACAACCTTGCCCCCGTAGGTGCCAAGGCCATATGCCCGCATGCCTTGGTCACCCATGGGTGCCAAGCTCGGGGGAGTGTCCCCCCTTATATATGTCAAAGTAACATTTACTGGACTGACAGGAGTAGACACATTCTCTTGCAGTGTCAACATGGACACCACGCCCGCAGCCACGCGCAGCATGGGCCTTGTTGCGCGGCCACGAGCATTGCAAAGTGCTCCCATGATAGGCTAAGACTGTGCCATTCCCCTTGAGTCACGGCTAAGGTCAGGTGGCCGCCCCCGGTGGTGGCGGACGGAGGAGCCACCTCATGCCCCGCGACCGCATGTCTTTGCCTAGGCCACAACCTTGCCCCGCAGGTGCCAAGGCCCTCTGCGCGCACCTGGCTTGCTCGCCAATGGGTGCCCAGCTCAGGGGAGTGTCCGCCCCCAGTGGTGGCGGACGGTGGAGCCACCTCATGCCCCACGATGCATGACTTTGCCTACGCCACAACCTTGCCCCGTAGGTGCCAAGGCCCTCTGCTCGCACATGGCTCGCTCGCCCATGGGTGCGTAGCTCAGGGGAGTGTCCTCCCCTTATATATGTCAAAGTAACATTTACTGGACTGACAGGACCAGACATAATCCTTTGCAGAGACATACCGCCCATCCGCTGCGCGCGCGCGCGCGTCCAGCGCCCCACCAGCGCGCGCGTGCGCATGCCAGCGCCCCACCAGCGCGCGCCTGACAGCCCCGTGCGTGCCCAACTGCTGCGAAGTGGCCATGCCCCTATGAGTCACGGCTATGTCAGGTGGCCGCCCCCGGTGGTGGCGGACGGTGGAGCCACCTCATGCCCCGCGATGCATGTCCTTGCCTAGGCCTCAACCTTGCCCCGTAGGTGCCAAGGCCCTCTGCGCGCACACGGCTTGCTCGCCCATGGCGCGCAGCTCAGGGGAGTGTCCTCCCCTATATATGTCAAAGTAACATTTACTGGACTGACAGGAGCAGACATAATCCTTTGCAGAGACAAACCTGCCTAACTGCTGCGCGCGCGCGCGACCCACGCCAGCGCCCCATCAGCGCGCGCCTGACTGCCCCCATGCGTTGCCCCAACTGCTGCCAAGTGCCCAAGGCATGCCAGCTTGACTGCCTGCCAAGTCCCAAGGCCTAAGGCATGCGCGTGCGCGTGGCAGCGCGCCCCAGATTGCCCCCACACGTGCCATGCCTTGCCCAAGTATTGCCGCCAGCGGTGGTGGTGGTGGTGTTCAGTCGGATCGCCATGTCGTGATCACATTTCATGTCACGACACTCCGCCTTGCGCCGCAGGTGCCAAGGCCATGGCGACATGGCATGGTCGCCCATGGGCGCCCAGCTCAGGGAGTACCCCTCCCCTATATATGCTAAAGTAGAAATTGTGGGGCTGACAGGAGCAACCACAATCATTGCAGGAATATATGTGCCCAACTATGCTTGTCAAGAGTAGCTAAAGCATGCACGGGAGTAAAGTCTAAGTTAAGAATAACACTAGAAAATAAAAAAAAAAAAATAAATTCTTTTATGCCAAATAATTATTTATTTTTTAAAAAATGTAGGAAAATAATATAAAATAGGAGAAAAAATATTTCATCAACGGTAGTGAAGAATAATGTATAACACCATTCGGAAACAAGGGGTAATTTTTTTTTTCTCCACAAATATCGTAAAATATTAATTATGTTGAGAATAAATATTATAATATTAGTAAAGAAAATGAGAAATTATTACATCGATCGTTGTGTGAAAAATGTACGACACCGTTGGGAAATAAACACGGATGCTTTTACATCCCGAAATATCAAAAAACCTCAATTAAATGTTGAGAATAAATATAAAAGAGTAAAAGATATTAGAAAATAGATGAAAAAATAGGAAAACAGTTTCATCAACCGAGAATTTCTTCGAGCATAGTGTGCCATAACATAACACGACCAAAGAAATAAAACGGGACTTGTTGGAGACCGAAGTATTACCATTTATCGTCAGTGGTAGGAAAACAAATGGTGTATGTTAGGAGGGGCCCGAAGTAAGGAGACACTAGCACTCGTGCCTTGCAACGAAGGCACAGGGAGCTGCCATCCATGGTAGTCATCGCATTCAGCCTTCCCATTGAGTGGGTAGAGTTGCGGTAGGGTACTGTGCCAGTGCCTTGCAATGAAGGCGTGGGGAGCTGCCATCCATGGTAGTCGTTGCATTGAGCCTTCCCATTGAGGGGGCAGAGTTACGGTAGGGGGTATTTTCATAAAACCTCCTTTAGGCAATTCCGCCACCCGCCTCCCACCCTTATATATATGCAAAATCAAGAATTGCCAGTCTAACGGTAGGAAACATAATCTTTTGCAGCAACGAATATGCGTGGAACGCCGATCCATTAGCCACAAAGGCCACTCTGGGCAAGTCACGACAAACGAGGGACGCACCGGAAGGGGGGCGGAGGACATTGGCAAACCCTTGGCACTCGTTGACGCCAACATAGTATCAAGCCTTTTCCAATCCCAAAGTCAAGTATCGATTGTCACGCTTTGGGCACCGAGGGCGCTTCTCGGGGAAGAACCCTTGGCCACGAAGGCCACTTTGGGCAAGTCACGACAAAGAAGCCGCCATCGCGGGGGAGACATCGACAAACCCCTTGGCACCGAGGGCACTCGTTGACGCCAACATAGTATCAAGCCTTTTCCATTCCCAAAGTCAAGTATCGATTGTCACGCTTTGGGCACCGAGGGCGCTTCTCGGGGAAGAACCCTTGGCCACGAAGGCCACTTTGGGCAAGTCACGACAAAAGCCGCCATCCGGGGGGAGACATCGACAAACCCCTTGGCACCGAGGGCACTCGTTGACGCCAACATAGTATCAAGCCTTTTCCATTCCCAAGTCAAGTATCGATTGTCACGCTTTGGGCACCGAGGGCGCTTCTCGGGAAGAACCCTTGGCCACGAAGGCCACTTTGGGCAAGTCACGACAAAGAAGCCGCTTTGGGCATTCCATCGAGGTACTCGGGGAAGAAATTCCACCAAGTCATAACTGATAGCCTCCGGGATTCGGGAGGAAAAGAGATTTTAGAAGGGGGGGAGGGACGAATCGGAGCGACGCAGGGCTGAATCTCAGTGGATCGTGGCAGCAAGGCCACTCTGCCACTTACAATACCCCGTCGCGTATTTAAGTCGTCTGCAAAGGATTCTACCCGCCGCTCGGTAGGAATAGTACTTCAAGGCGGCCAGCGCGGCTCGTCCGCCGCGACGGCTTCACCAACGACACGTGCCTTTGGGGGCCGGGAGGCCCCTACTGCGGGTCGGCAAACGGGCGGCGGGCGCACGCGTCGCTTCTAGCCCGGATTCTGACTTAGAGGCGTTCAGTCATAATCCAGCGCACGGTAGCTTCGCGCCACTGGCTTTTCAACCAAGCGCGATGACCAATTGTGCGAATCAACGGTTCCTCTCGTACTAGGTTGAATTACTATTGCGACGCTGTCAT
>VIRR01000502.1:20000-25000 GCA_008638375.1 Nyssa sinensis | reverse complement strand
ACGCCGAGGCCGAGCCCCAACGCCTTCCCGAGTCCCATTGCGGAAAACTAACGACCCCAAGATATCAACTTCCGTCCCCCGCCACTAGAAAGGCTGTCGAGACAGTATCGAGCAGGCAACCGAGTTTCGGGACTATCCTTCCCCACGCGACCCGTCTAAGAGCACGGGAACAGATCGTTGAAACCGAGCCCGAGGTACATATTGACCGGTGCACAGTCCCCGTTCCAACGCCGAGGGCCGAGCCCCAACGCCTTCCCGAGTCCCATTGCGGAAACTAACGACCCCAAGATATCAACTTTCCGTCCCCCGCCATTAGAAAGGCTTGTGGAGGCAATATCGAACAGGCAACCGAGTTTCGGGACTATCCTTCCCCTACGCGACCCGTCTAAGAGCACGGGAACAGATCGTTGAAGCCGAGCCCGAGGGTACATATTGACCGGTGCACAGTCCCCAGTTCCAACGCCGAGGCCAGCCCCAACGCCTTCCCGGAGTCCCATTGCGGAAAACTAACGACCCCAAGATATCAACTTTCCGTCCCCCCGCCACTAGAAAGGCTTTGTGGAGGCATTATCGAGCAGGCAACCGAGTTTCGGGACTATCCTTCCCCACGCGACCCGTCTAAGAGCACGGGAACAGATCGTTGAAGCCGAGCCCGGGGTACATATTGACCGGTGCACAGTCCCCGTTCCAACGCCGAGGCCAAGCCCCAACGCCTTCCTGAGTCCCATTGCGGAAAACTAACGACCCCAAGATATCAACTTTCCGTCCCCCCGCCACTAGAAAGGCTTTGTGGAGGCATTATCGAGCAGGCAACCGAGTTTCGGGACTATCCTTCCCCACGCGGCCCGTCTAAGAGCACGGGAACAGATCGTTGAAGCCGAGCCCGGGGTACATATTGACCGGTGCACAGTCCCCGTTCCAACGCCGAGGCCGAGCCCCAACGCCTTCCCGAGTCCCATTGCGGAAAACTAACGACCCCAAGATATCAACTTTCCGTCCACCCGCCATTAGAAAGGCTTTGTAGAGACAGTATCGAACAGGCAACCGAGTTTCGGGACTATCCTTCCCCTCGCGACCCGTCTAAGAGCACGGGAACAGATCGTTGAAGCCGAGCCCGAGGTACATATTGACCGGTGCACAGTCCCCGTTCCAACGCCTTCCTGAGTCCCATTGCGGAAAACTAACGACCCCAAGATATCAACTTTCCGTCCCCCCGCCACTAGAAAGGCTTTGTGGAGGCATATCGAACAGGCAACCGATTTCGGGACTCTATCCTTCCCCACGCGACCCGTCTAAGAGCACGGGAACAGATCGTTGAAGCCGAGCCCGGGGTACATATTGACCGGTGCACAGTCCCCGTTCCAACGCCGAGGCCGAGCCCCCAACGCCTTCCCGAGTCCCATTGCGGAAAACTAACGACCCCAAGATATCAACTTTCCGTCCCCCCGCCACTAGAAAGGCTTTGTCGAGACAGTATCGAGCAGGCAACCGAGTTTCGGGACTATCCTTCCCCACGCGACCCGTCTAAGAGCACGGGAACAGATCGTTGAAAACGAGCCGGGGTACATATTGACCGGTGCACAGTCCCCGTTCCAACGCCGAGGCAAAGCCCCAACGCCTTCCCGAGTCCCATTGCGGAAAACTAACGACCCCAAGATATCAACTTTCCGTCCACCCGCCATTAGAAAGGCTTTGTAGAGACAGTATCGAACAGGCAACCGAGTTTCGGGACTATCCTTCCCCTCGCGACCCGTCTAAGAGCACGGGAACAGATCGTTGAAGCCGAGCCCGAGGTACATATTGACCGGTGCACAGTCCCGTCCACCGATTCCCAACGCCTTCCTGAGTCCCATTGCGGAAAACTAACGACCCCAAGATATCAACTTTCCGTCCCCCCGCCACTAGAATGGCTTTGTGGAGGCAATATCGAACAGGCAACCGAGTTTCGGGACTCTATCCTTCCCCACGCGACCCGTCTAAGAGCACGTGAACAGATCGTTGAAGCCGAGCCCGGGGTACATATTGACCGGTGCACAGTCCCCGTTCCAACGCCGAGGCCGAGCCCCAACGCCTTCCCGAGTCCCATTGCGGAAAACTAACGACCCCAAGATATCAACTTTCCGTCCCCCCGCCACTAGAAAGGCTTTGTCGAGACAGTATCGAGCAGGCAACCGAGTTTCGGGACTATCCTTCCCCACGCGGCCCGTCTAAGAGCACGGGAACAGATCGTTGAAGCCGAGCCCGGGGTACATATTGACCGGTGCACAGTCCCCGTTCCAACGCCGAGGCCAAGCCCCAACGCCTTCCCGAGTCCCATTGCGGAAAACTAACGACCCCAAGATATCAACTTTCCGTCCCCCCCGCCACTAGAAAGGCTTTGTCGAGACAGTATCGAGCAGGCAACCGAGTTTCGGGACTATCCATTCCCCACGCGACCCGTCTAAGAGCACGGGAACAGATCGTTGAAAGCCGAGCCCGAGGTACATATTGACCGGTGCACAGTCCCCGTTCCAACGCCGAGGCCGAGCCCCAACGCCTTCCCGAGTCCCATTGCGGAAAACTAACGACCCCAAGATATCAACTTTCCGTCCCCCCGCCATAGAAAGGCTTTGTGGAGGCAATATCGAACAGGCAACCGAGTTTCGGGACTATCCTTCCCCTCGCGACCCGTCTAAGAGCACGGGAACAGATCGTTGAAGCCGAGCCCGAGGTACATATTGACCGGTGCACAGTCCCCGTTCCAACGCCGAGGCCGAGCCCCAACGCCTTCCGAGCTCCCATTGCGGAAAACAAACGACCCCAAGATATCAACTTTCCGTCCCCCCGCCACTAGAAAGGCTTTGTGGAGGCATTATCGAGCAGGCAACCGAGTTTCGGGACTATCCTTCCCCACGCGACCCGTCTAAGAGCACGGGAACAGATCGTTGAAGCCGAGCCCGAGGGTACATATTGACCGGTGCACAGTCCCCGTTCCAACGCCGAGGCCAAGCCCCAACGCCTTCCTGAGTCCCATTGCGGAAAACTAACGACCCCAAGATATCAACTTTCCGTCCCCCCGCCACTAGAAAGGCTTTGTGGAGGCATTATCGAGCAGGCAACCGAGTTTCGGGACTATCCTTCCCCACGCGGCCCGTCTAAGAGCACGGGAACAGATCGTTGAAGCCGAGCCCGGGGTACATATTGACCGGTGCACAGTCCCCGTTCCAACGCCGAGGCCGAGCCCCAACGCCTTCCCGAGTCCCATTGCGGAAAACTAACGACCCCAAGATATCAACTTTCCGTCCCCCCGCCACTAGAAAGGCTTTGTCGAGACAGTATCGAGCAGGCAACCGAGTTTCGGGACTATCCTTCCCCACGCGACCCGTCTAAGAGAACGGGAACAGATCGTTGAAACCGAGCCCGAGGTACATATTGACCGGTGCACAGTCCCCGTTCCAACGCCGAGGCCGAGCCCCAACGCCTTCCCGAGTCCCATTGCGGAAAACTAACGACCCCAAGATATCAACTTTCCGTCCCCCCGCCACTAGAAAGGCTTTGTCGAGACAGTATCGAGCAGGCAACCGAGTTTCGGGACTATCCTTCCCCACGCGACCCGTCTAAGAGCACGGGAACAGATCGTTGAAACCGAGCCCGAGGTACATATTGACCGGTGCACAGTCCCCGTTCCAACGCCGAGGCCGAGCCCCAACGCCTTCCCGAGTCCCATTGCGGAAAACTAACGACCCCAAGATATCAACTTTCCGTCCCCCCGCCACTAGAAAGGCTTTGTAGAGACAGTATCGAGCAGGCAACCGAGTTTCGGGACTATGGGGTAGGCATCATCGTTCGTCTCCTTCGTCCAACAACCGCTTCCACCCACTCTCTTTCTCGCCCTCGCACACTTTTTGTGCCACTCGCTCGCCTTTCCACCTATTTACAACTTCCATGCTCCCACCCGCTCTTCCTTCGACACCCTTCCTTGCTCCCACTATTGCTCCTACAAATGCTCCACCTCTCACCCACACCCTGTGACACCATTTTTGCTCTTTTGGTTACCCTTCCACCGACAACCGCTTCCTTGATCCAATGCACTCCCCTTTCAATCGACCCTTCGGACTCCGACTTGATCACCCTTCCACCAATAACCGTTTCCTCCTACTACCCGCACTCACCATTCAACCATCTCACACTACCTTGCTACCGCTTGCGCACACTCCCACCCACTCCTGATCGTCCTACCCCCCTCATAAACACCTACGACGCTGACCCACCTGAACACCTACCCGCCTAGACGCTTACCCGCCTAGACCTATACACCTACAACACCTACCCACCTAGACGTAGACACCTACGACGCCTACCCACCTAGACCTAACCTACCGGGGGGGGTGGGTAGTCTTCTTCGACTACCCACCCCCCCCTATATATGTCAAAGTACAATTTTTCAGTCTGACAGGAACAACCATAACCATTTGCATCAACAATTTAACCATGATTTTGCCGGCTCTGCCCAACCAAGGCACCGATCTGCTGGGATTGAACCCATGACATGCCAAGACCAACAATGTTCCGCAACGCCCACAAACCTGACCCTGACATGCCTTGAGTCATGCCTCGGCCTTCATATCTATGTCATGCTTGGCCGTGACAATGCCACGCCCTTGAGTCATGCGTGAGTCGAGCCGCCGCCGTCGGTGGTGGGAGAAGGTGGTGCCACCTCATAACCCACAATGCATGCCTTCATCTAGCATACAACCTTGCCCCGTAGGTGCCAAGGCCATATGCCCGCATGCCTTGGTCACCCATGGGTGCCAAGCTCGGGGGAGTGTCCCCCCTTATATATGTCAAAGTAACATTTACTGGACTGACAGGAGTAGACACATTCTCTTGCAGTGTCAACATGGACACCACGCCCGCAGCCACGCGCAGGCATGGGCCTTGCTGCGCGGCCACGAGCATTGCAGAGTGCTCCCATGATAGGCTAAGCCTGTGCCATTCCCCTCGAGTCACGGCTAAGTCAG
>VIRR01000502.1:0-7500 GCA_008638375.1 Nyssa sinensis | reverse complement strand
GGTACATATTGACCGGTGCACAGTCCCCGTTCCAACGCCGAGGCCGAGCCCCAACGCCTTCCCGAGTCCCATTGCGGAAAACTAACGACCCCAAGATATCAACTTTCCGTCCCCCCGCCACTAGAAAGGCTTGTCGAGACAGTATCGAGCAGGCAACCGAGTTTCGGGACTATCCTTCCCCACGCGACCCGTCTAAGAGCACGGGAACAGATCGTTGAAGCCGAGCCCGGGGTACATATTGACCGGTGCACAGTCCCCGTTCCAACGCCGAGGCCGAGCCCCAACGCCTTCCCGAGTCCCATTGCGGAAAACTAACGACCCCAAGATATCAACTTTCCGTCCCCCCGCCACTAGAAAGGCTTTGTCGAGACAGTATCGAGCAGGCAACCGAGTTTCGGGACTATCCTTCCCCACGCGACCCGTCTAAGAGCACGGGAACAGATCGTTGAAGCCGAGCCCGGGGTACATATTGACCGGTGCACAGTCCCCGTTCCAACGCCGAGGCCAAGCCCCAACGCCTTCCCGAGTCCCATTGCGGAAAACTAACGACCCCAAGATATCAACTTTCCGTCCCCCCGCCACTAGAAAGGCTTTGTCGAGACAGTATCGAGCAGGCAACCGAGTTTCGGGACTATCCTTCCCCACGCGACCCGTCTAAGAGCACGGGAACAGATCGTTGAAGCCGAGCCCGGGGTACATATTGACCGGTGCACAGTCCCCGTTCCAACGCCGAGGCCGAGCCCCAACGCCTTCCCGAGTCCCATTGCGGAAAACTAACGACCCCAAGATATCAACTTTCCGTCCCCCCGCCACTAGAAAGGCTTGTCGAGACAGTATCGAGCAGGCAACCGAGTTTCGGGACTATCCTTCCCCACGCGACCCGTCTAAGAGCACGGGAACAGATCGTTGAAGCCGAGCCCGGGGTACATATTGACCGGTGCACAGTCCCCGTTCCAACGCCGAGGCCGAGCCCCAACGCCTTCCCGAGTCCCATTGCGGAAAACTAACGACCCCAAGATATCAACTTTCCGTCCCCCCGCCACTAGAAAGGCTTTGTCGAGACAGTATCGAGCAGGCAACCGAGTTTCGGGACTATCCTTCCCCACGCGACCCGTCTAAGAGCACGGGAACAGATCGTTGAAGCCGAGCCCGGGGTACATATTGACCGGTGCACAGTCCCCGTTCCAACGCCGAGGCCGAGCCCCAACGCCTTCCCGAGTCCCATTGCGGAAAACTAACGACCCCAAGATATCAACTTTCCGTCCCCCCGCCACTAGAAAGGCTTTGTCGAGACAGTATCGAGCAGGCAACCGAGTTTCGGGACTATCCTTCCCCACGCGACCCGTCTAAGAGCACGGGAACAGATCGTTGAAGCCGAGCCCGGGGTACATATTGACCGGTGCACAGTCCCCGTTCCAACGCCGAGGCCAAGCCCCAACGCCTTCCCGAGTCCCATTGCGGAAAACTAACGACCCCAAGATATCAACTTTCCGTCCCCCCGCCACTAGAAAGGCTTTGTGAGGACAGTATCGAGCAGGCAACCGAGTTTCGGGACTATCCTTCCCCACGCGACCCGTCTAAGAGCACGGGAACAGATGTTGAAGCCGAGCCCGGGGTACATATTGACCGGTGCACAGTCCCCGTTCCAACGCCGAGGCCAAGCCCCAACGCCTTCCCGAGTCCCATTGCGGAAAACTAACGACCCCAAGATATCAACTTTCCGTCCCCCCGCCACTAGAAAGGCTTTGTCGAGACAGTATCGAGCAGGCAACCGAGTTTCGGGACTATCCTTCCCCACGCGACCCGTCTAAGAGCACGGGAACAGATCGTTGAAGCCGAGCCCGGGGTACATATTGACCGGTGCACAGTCCCCGTTCCAACGCCGAGGCCAAGCCCCAACGCCTTCCCGAGTCCCATTGCGGAAAACTAACGACCCCAAGATATCAACTTTCCGTCCCCCCGCCACTAGAAAGGCTTTGTGGAGACAGTATCGAGCAGGCAACCGAGTTTCGGGACTATCCTTCCCCACGCGACCCGTCTAAGAGCACGGGAACAGATCGTTGAAGCCGAGCCCGGGGTACATATTGACCGGTGCACAGTCCCCGTTCCAACGCCGAGGCCGAGCCCCAACGCCTTCCCGAGTCCCATTGCGGAAAACTAACGACCCCAAGATATCAACTTTCCGTCCCCCCGCCACTAGAAAGGCTTTGTCGAGCAGTATCGAGCAGGCAACCGAGTTTCGGGACTATCCTTCCCCACGCGACCCGTCTAAGAGCACGGGAACAGATCGTTGAAGCCGAGCCCGGGGTACATATTGACCGGTGCACAGTCCCCGTTCCAACGCCGAGGCCAAGCCCCAACGCCTTCCCGAGTCCCATTGCGGAAAACTAACGACCCCAAGATATCAACTTTCCGTCCCCCCGCCACTAGAAAGGCTTTGTCGAGGACAGTATCGACAGGCAACCGAGTTTCGGGACTATCCTTCCCCACGCGACCCGTCTAAGAGCACGGGAACAGATCGTTGAAGCCGAGCCCGGGGTACATATTGACCGGTGCACAGTCCCCGTTCCAACGCCGAGGCCAAGCCCCAACGCCTTCCCGAGTCCCATTGCGGAAAACTAACGACCCCAAGATATCAACTTTCCGTCCCCCCGCCACTAGAAAGGCTTTGTGAGACAGTATCGAGCAGGCAACCGAGTTTCGGGACTATCCTTCCCCACGCGACCCGTCTAAGAGCACGGGAACAGATCGTTGAAGCCGAGCCCGGGGTACATATTGACCGGTGCACAGTCCCCGTTCCAACGCCGAGGCCAAGCCCCAACGCCTTCCCGAGTCCCATTGCGGAAAACTAACGACCCCAAGATATCAACTTTCCGTCCCCCCGCCACTAGAAAGGCTTTGTGGAGATATCGAGCAGGCAACCGAGTTTCGGGACTATCCTTCCCCACGCGGCCCGTCTAAGAGCACGGGAACAGATCGTTGAAGCCGAGCCCGGGGTACATATTGACCGGTGCACAGTCCCCGTTCCAACGCCGAGGCCAAGCCCCAACGCCTTCCCGAGTCCCATTGCGGAAAACTAACGACCCCAAGATATCAACTTTCCGTCCCCCCGCCACTAGAAAGGCTTTGTCGAGACAGTATCGAGCAGGCAACCGAGTTTCGGGACTATCCTTCCCCACGCGCCCGTCTAAGAGCACGGGAACAGATCGTTGAAGCCGAGCCCGGGGTACATATTGACCGGTGCACAGTCCCCGTTCCAACGCCGAGGCCGAGCCCCAACGCCTTCCCGAGTCCCATTGCGGAAAACTAACGACCCCAAGATATCAACTTTCCGTCCCCCCGCCACTAGAAAGGCTTTGTCGAGACAGTATCGAGCAGGCAACCGAGTTTCGGGACTATCCTTCCCCACGCGGCCCGTCTAAGAGCACGGGAACAGATCGTTGAAGCCGAGCCCGGGGTACATATTGACCGGTGCACAGTCCCCGTTCCAACGCCGAGGCCAAGCCCCAACGCCTTCCCGAGTCCCATTGCGGAAAACTAACGACCCCAAGATATCAACTTTCCGTCCCCCCGCCACTAGAAAGGCTTTGTCGAGAAGTATCGAGCAGGCAACCGAGTTTCGGGACTATCCTTCCCCACGGCCCGTCTAAGAGCACGGGAACAGATCGTTGAAGCCGAGCCCGGGGTACATATTGACCGGTGCACAGTCCCCGTTCCAACGCCGAGGCCAGCCCCAACGCCTTCCCGAGTCCCATTGCGGAAAACTAACGACCCCAAGATATCAACTTTCCGTCCCCCCGCCACTAGAAAGGCTTTGTCGAGACAGTATCGAGCAGGCAACCGAGTTTCGGGACTATCCTTCCCCACGCGCCCGTCTAAGAGCACGGGAACAGATCGTTGAAGCCGAGCCCGGGGTACATATTGACCGGTGCACAGTCCCCGTTCCAACGCCGAGGCCGAGCCCCAACGCCTTCCCGAGTCCCATTGCGGAAAACTAACGACCCCAAGATATCAACTTTCCGTCCCCCCGCCACTAGAAAGGCTTTGTCGAGACAGTATCGAGCAGGCAACCGAGTTTCGGGACTATCCTTCCCCACGCGACCCGTCTAAGAGCACGGGAACAGATCGTTGAACCGAGCCCGGGTACATATTGACCGGTGCACAGTCCCCGTTCCAACGCCGAGGCCGAGCCCCAACGCCTTCCCGAGTCCCATTGCGGAAAACTAACGACCCCAAGATATCAACTTTCCGTCCCCCCGCCACTAGAAAGGCTTTGTCGAGACAGTATCGAGCAGGCAACCGAGTTTCGGGACTATCCTTCCCCACGCGACCCGTCTAAGAGCACGGGAACAGATCGTTGAAACCGAGCCCGAGGTACATATTGACCGGTGCACAGTCCCCGTTCCAACGCCGAGGCCAAGCCCCAACGCCTTCCCGAGTCCCATTGCGGAAAACTAACGACCCCAAGATATCAACTTTCCGTCCCCCCGCCACTAGAAAGGCTTTGTAGAGACAGTATCGAGCAGGCAACCGAGTTTCGGGACTATGGGGTAGGCATCATCGTTCGTCTCCTTCGTCCAACAACCGCTTCCACCCACTCTCTTTCTCGCCCTCGCACACTTTTTTGTGCCACTCGCTCGCCTTTCCACCTATTTACAACTTCCATGCTCCCACCCGCTCTTCCTTCGACACCCTTCCTTGCTCCCACTATTGCTCCTACAAATGCTCCACCTCTCACCCACACCCTGTGACACCATTTTTGCTCTTTTGGTTACCCTTCCACCGACAACCGCTTCCTTGATCCAATGCACTCCCCTTTCAATCGACCCTTCGGACTCCGACTTGATCACCCTTCCACCAATAACCGTTTCCTCCTACTACCCGCACTCACCATTCAACCATCTCACACTACCTTGCTACCGCTTGCGCACACTCCCACCCACTCCTGATCGTCCTACCCCCCTCATAAACACCTACGACGCTGACCCACCTAAACACCTACCCGCCTAGACGCTTACCCGCCTAGACCTAGACACCTACAACACCTACCCACCTAGACGTAGACACCTACGACGCCACCTAGACGTAGACCTACGACTACCCACCTAGACCTAACTACGGGGGGGTGGGTAGTCTTCTTCGACTACACCCCCCCCCTATATATGTCAAAGTACAATTTTTCAGTCTGACAGGAACAACCATAACCATTTGCATCAACAATTTAACCATGATTTTGCCGGCTCTGCCCAACCAAGGCACCGATCTGCTGGGATTGCACCCATGCCATGCCAAGACCAACAATGTTCCGCAACGCCCACAAACCTGACCCTGACATGCCTTGAGTCATGCCTCGGCCTTCATATCTATGTCATGCTTGGCCGTGCCAATGCCACGCCCTTGAGTCATGCGTGAGTCGAGCCGCCGCCGTCGGTGGTGGGAGAAGGTGGTGCCACCTCATAACCCACAATGCATGCCTTCATCTAGCATACAACCTTGCCCCGTAGGTGCCAAGGCCATATGCCCGCATGCCTTGGTCACCCATGGGTGCCAAGCTCGGGGGAGTGTCCCCCCTTATATATGTCAAAGTAACATTTACTGGACTGACAGGAGTAGACACATTCTCTTGCAGTGTCAACATGGACACCACGCCCGCAGCCACGCGCAGGCATGGGCCTTGCTGCGCGGCCACGAGCATTGCAAAGTGCTCCCATGATAGGCTAAGCCTGTGCCATTCCCCTTGAGTCACGGCTAAGTCAGGTGGCCGCCCCTGGTGGTGGCGGACGGAGGAGCCACCTCATGCCCCGCGATGCATGTCTTTGCCTAGGCCACAACCTTGCCCCGCAGGTGCCAAGGCCCTCTGCGCGCACCTGGCTTGCTCGCCAATGGGTGCCCAGCTCAGGGGAGTGTCCGCCCCCAGTGGTGGCGGACGGTGGAGCCACCTCATGCCCCACGATGCATGACTTTGCCTAGGCCACAACCTTGCCCCGTAGGTGCCAAGGCCCTCTGCGCGCACATGGCTCGCTCGCCCATGGGTGCGCAGCTCAGGGGAGTGTCCTCCCCTATATATGTCAAAGTAACATTTACTGGACTGACAGGACCAGACATAATCCTTTGCAGAGACATACCGCCCAACCGCTGCGCGCGCGCGCACGAGCGGCACCTGCGCGCGCGTGCGCATGCCCGCGCCCCACCAGCGCGCGCCGACTGCCCCCGTGCGTGCCCAACTGCTGCGAAGTGCCATGCCCCTTGAGTCACGGCTATGTCAGGTGGCCGCCCCCGGTGGTGGCGGACGGTGGAGCCACCTCATGCCCCGCGATGCATGTCCTTGCCTAGGCCTCAACCTTGCCCCGTAGGTGCCAAGGCCCTCTGCGCGCACACGGCTTGCTCGCCCATGGGCGCGCAGCTCAGGGGAGTGTCCTCCCCTATATATGTCAAAGTAACATTTACTGGACTGACAGGACCAGACATAATCCTTTGCAGAGACATACCGCCCAACCGCTGCGCGCGCGCGCGCGCCAGCGGCCCACCTGCGCGCGCGTGCGCATGCCCGCGCCCCACCAGCGCGCGCCCGACTGCCCCCGTGCGTGCCCAACTGCTGCGAAGTGCCATGCCCCTTGAGTCACGGCTATGTCAGGTGGCCGCCCCCGGTGGTGGCGGACGGTGGAGCCACCTCATGCCCCCCGATGCATGTCCTTGCCTAGGCCACAACCATGCCCCGTAGGTGCCAAGGCCCTCTGCGCGCACACGGCTTGCTCGCCCATGGGCGCGCAGCTCAGGGGAGTGTCCTCCCCTATATATGTCAAAGTAACATTTACTGGACTGACAGGACATAATCCTTTGCAGAGACATACCGCGCGCTGCGGCGCGCGCGCAGGCCCACTGCGCGCGCGTGCGCATGCCGCGCCCCACCAGCGCGCGCCGACTGCCCCCGTGCGTGCCCAACTGCTGCGAAGTGCCATGCCCCTTGAGTCACGGCTATGTCAGGTGGCCGCCCCCGGTGGTGGCGGACGGTGGAGCCACCTCATGCCCCCGATGCATGTCCTTGCCTAGGCCACAACCATGCCCCGTAGGTGCCAAGGCCCTCTGCGCGCACACGGCTTGCTCGCCCATGGGCGCGCAGCTCAGGGGAGTGTCCTCCCCTATATATGTCAAAGTAACATTTACTGGACTGACAGGAGCAGACATAATCCTTTGCAGAGACATACCGCCCATCCGCTGCGTGCGCGCGCGCGCCAGCGGCCCACCTGCGGCGCGTGGCATGCCAGCCCCACCAGCGCGCGCCCGACTGCCCCCGTGCGTGCCCAACTGCTGCGAAGTGCCATGCCCCTTGAGTCACGGCTATGTCAGGTGGCCGCCCCGGTGGTGGCGGACGGTGGAGCCACCTCATGCCCCGCGATGCATATCCTTGCCTAGGCCTCAACCTTGCCCCGTAGGTGCCAAGGCCCTCTGCGCGCACACGGCTTGCTCGCCCATGGGCGCGCTGCTCAGGGGAGTGTCCTC
>VIRR01000501.1:20000-31379 GCA_008638375.1 Nyssa sinensis | reverse complement strand
AACCAATAAATAAGGAAAAATAATTTCATTTATATTAATTTTTTTTTTTTTTACCTCAGGAAATCTGCAAAAGAAACAAACTTAGAAATTGAAATATTTTCATTTTCAATATTTTTTTTTTGTATTTTTTAGAATAAAAAAAAACAAGAATTTAAAAATATATGTATTTTTTCAACTTCCCATCCCACTGAGGAGGTGAGGCCTAATAAATTTCATGCTTTGTGGTCCGGGCTCATATATATATATATATATATATTATTGGTTAGCATTTAGGCCCGGATGATGGCGATTGCTACCATTGAGTCCAATTAGACCATTCCAAGTGAACTTTGGAAAAGTTTGATTGGGTAGGGCCCACAAGCCAATTATTGTATTTGGCCTTTCGATTCCATCCACTTCCTAGTCCGCACACGTCTCTTGGTTTATTATTTCGGACTTTCGATAAGGTTACCAGGTCGGAATAGTTTACCTTGTGGGAGGTACTAAATTATTGATTATTAATGTTTATTGCTAAATGACAACTTTATCTCTCTTTGTTTGAATTCCTACGCCAGGAATCTGGTTCTTGCGCGAGTTAATTTAAAGACACGTCATAGATTTGAATGTTCTGAGATTAATTTATTATATTTAAGATTCATAAAAATTTTAAATTATTTTATGAATATTAATGTAATATATCATTATGTATATTTTTGAGTTTCACGTGATATAATTTTAAAAAATATTATTTAATTATTCATAACAGTAAAAATAAAATAACGTTAAAAAAAACTGTTTACTTTTATAATATAGTTAGAGTTTGGGTTTCTGCAATTATTTCCTTTACATAGCAATTAATTGCTAAATATTAAATTAGTTAGATAACAACTAAGTTTGCTTACATGTCAGCTTAATCTTCATTATCAAAGCTTAATTTTTCTTCTAAATATTAAATAACGCCACGTGTTAACTACCCTCGTGTAAAACATAATAATAATAATATAAGATACATTCAAGTTAATCCTATACTATCTGAAACTCACATCAGTGTCATAACTTTCAAAAAAATTCTATTGATTATTTCTGAGGTATTCATAGATAAGAGACATTTATAGTTATAAAATAAATCAAGTTATTTAAATTTGATTCATAATTAGAAATTTATTTGACTTATGATTAAAAATTTATTTAGATTCAGTTCAAAAAACAAATAAATCAAATTTAAATATAATTTAGAAGTTAACCCAAGTTCACTTCAATAAGTCAATAAATAATTTATTTAGGTTTTGTTTAAAAAATAAATAAGTCAAATTTAAATATAATTTAGAATTTAACCCAAGTTCACTTCAATAAGTCAATAAATAATTTTAATATGTATTATATAAAATATCAAACTATTTAAATTTATTTTGAAATGAACTCAAAAAATAAATAAATCAAATTTAATCCTAATTTGAAACACAATTTATTTTAAAGAGTCAAATTTAAAAAACTCACAATTTAAATTCGATTTATTTACGATCTTAGAAACATCCATGTGTCTGCTGGTCTTTATTGATGAACGGTATAGATCAACCTAGAGTGCTATGTGCAATAATACACTGTCCAGTTCCATAATTTTTTAGGTTTCATAATTTTTTTTATATTGAAAAAATTTATTTATTATAATAAAATAAATAAATGTTCTCTTCTTCTTAATTTCTCTCTTTTATTATACAACTATCACCTAATAATTACTTTTTGATAATATTTATTATCTTCTCGTTTATCTTATTTTACTTTTTCCAATAATTAACGTTCTTATTTTTTATTTATAAAATTATTTTTTTTAAGTCTAAAAAAATTTTTGCAACCTAACAACCTGCTATATTTTCTGAAAAATACCCTGACCTGTCATTTTGACAACGGCTCCTGAGCTTTTCTCTTTTCTTCTTTCTTTTCCTCCTTTCTCTGTTCAGCATCCAGCCACCTCTTTTTTTTTTTTTTTTTCTTTTTTCTTTTCCTGGTTCCTGCTCTCCGCACCCTTCTCTTCCCTTGTTTGCTTCAGTCGAGAGCCATCATTTATTATTTATTTTATAATCCTTCTTTTTTCTTTTTTTTCTTGCCCAAGGCTTCAGTCGCGTCGTTGCTTTATTTTATTAGCTCTGTTTTGTTTATTGTATTGGACTTTGGTGTTTTGTAAGTGAAACCATTTGGAGTTGACGAGTTGCTGTGCGTGAGCCATGAAGTATTGAAAATTTTGATTAGCTTCTTTTATATTTGTTGAATCTGAAGATTAAATTGCTCCATAATCAGGTTCTATTGTTTTAACTTTGAATTTTTTAATTTAAAATTTATATTATCTTTTAAGACATATATAATTAAATTGCTTCTATTTTGTTTACTGTAATTAGTGCATTGAATCTTTGATTATTAATTTTGTATTAGCTATTAAAAATATATAAAATAATTGTTAGAGAATAATATTAACAATTCCCATAATCGTTGCTTTGGTAGAAAAAAGTTTTTCAAAACTAAAATTAATAAAATCTTACTTATGATCAACAATGTCTTAAGAAAGATTAAATAAATTGGCAATACTATCAATTGAAAAGAAATAGAAGAAATTTATTATAAGAATTTAATTAGTAATTTTGCAAATCAAGAGGCTAAAAAAATAAATTTTAAATAAAAAAAATTTCATTTTATAATTTTACTTTAAGCCTCTAAATATGTTGAGCGGCACCTGCCCTTAATATACGAAAGCTTCCTGTAATCTTAATCTTCCTTCATCTTCGATTTTTTTTCCATTTCTCATGATCATGTTCACCACCAATCACCAAGTGGCTGCCACATGGGTTTGTGGACCCACCTAATGAAACTCGTGGGCCAAAAGACAAATAGAGTAATGTTCTCACCATTGATGAGCTATGTCCAAACATCATGATAACTAGGAAGTTAACTAATACAATTTGTCTAATACTTGTCTTAAGAAAAAAATAAAAAAATTATTTTATAAACTCGTTACATACTGACAAAATGACACTATTTTTATAATTTTAATATTTTATAAAATTTATTTTAATTTTATTATAATATTAAAATTATAAAAATTATTACACGCGCAGACACAGTTCGAGAGTAATTTAAGAGTTAACTATCCTCCAAAATTTTAAATTTGTTCTTTTACTAAAATTTTCTTATAATTTAAAAATTGACTACTTAAAATTTTTAATAATTCTATAACTATTATATATGTTTTTCACTTCAATATATAATTTCTAATTTGCTATTAATCACACACATACAATTGATTAATGAAATAATTTTTGAATACTACAAATTAATCCATGAGGTTGTAACATACACATGAGGTTGCTCATACTTGCTCTTGCTGTCGAGCATTGTAACATACACATGAGGTTGGCTTTGAATGTAAGTGCCAATATACTATATATATATATATGTTTCTATTTTATCTTCTTTTTATATATAAATTCATTCAATTTGCATAGATTTTCAATAAATTTATGGACTTTGAGATAAATTTGAACTTTTTAGAATACTGCCCATTTAATTAGGAACTTTTCAGAAATCAACTCAATTGTCATTACAAGCCTTACGAACCAACAATTAAGTATTGGTGGACACAAATTTTCACTATGGACGGATTGTTATCACAAGTCATCCAACAGAGCATAATCATTGCAAAACCTCCTGCTCAAGTTGCTTTGCTCGGAAGACAGCTTCCCTATCACAACCAGTTATAGGACTGGTCTGAAACACAGATAGTTCTTAAACGTCTTTGCTCACATTGACTGAGTTTAAAGAACTGGAGGCCAGGCTTATACTACAGAACAACAATGACATGACAAAATAGAGCTTGTTACTTGCCATTCGCCACAGTTCACAAAATTTGCAAGTATTGTTGTTCGGAAAAATGAAATACGTAGGCTAGCTTAGAAGAAATTTAATTACATTAATTAAAATGTTGCAAGTACATCAATTCTCATAAAAGGGAAAAAACAACAAAGTACATATAAAGAAATCTTATACTGCAGCTCTAGAGTCAGCTGGGGCAGGTTCCTCTGCTGGAGGGAGTTCGGAAGGAGTCGCTTCAGCTTTTTCGCTCAGACCCTCAGCCTTGGAAGAAGGGGCTGCAACACCTTCGATTGCTGACAGATCGAAGTCCAAAAATTTGGCAAAGAGCTTAGATCTGAAGGTGTTGTACCCATGTTGAATTAACTCCCGACCCATTTCTTGGACTTCATCTCTCATCCCCGTTTCAGTCTCAACTTTGGCGGCTGCGATTGCGTTTTGAAGCTTCTGATCAGTGGCATATCGGAAAGCGCCAAACTCCTTTTGAAGCTCTTTTTCCCTCCGAACATGAAGGCCCCTCTCAGACTCCATGATAGCCAGAGAATTGGAAGCCTCCCTCAACCTCTCCTCCGCAGCATAAGCCGTCGACTGAGCTGTCCCCAGCTGCAGCCTAACTTCATCTAGTTCTGCTTGAAGTTTTTCAACTTCTTTCGAATTTGGAGAAGTCTCCATCAGAGCAGCCAGACTGTGCATAGTCTACGAAATACAAAGAAAACAAGTCAGAAAACGCTAAGTACAACACAAATAAGCAAAATAGAGAAAGAGAAACCTTTAGTAGTCACCTTCATATGGAGATTCATCAGCTCGGTCATCAACTTGTCCGGCTTCTGTCCCCTGTACCTGTGAGGGCCCTTAGCCCATAAATCTTTGAAATCCTTTTCTGCGGCTTTGAAGCTGGAGTCCTCAGATGCTTGGGGGGCTTTGGCAGCCGCGTTCCCCTTCTCAGCTCGTTTGCTCAGAACTGAAGGGGCATGAGGGGCTATGGCTATTGGGGTGGGATCCTTCTCAAGCACAGTACGCTCTGGAAAGCTGGAGAGCAACTTCCTCATTTTTACTGGCAATGGCAGATCAACAGCAGAGGAGGTCTCCCCCACCTTCTTCCCTGGTGGCTTTAGAACCCAACTCTCCAAAAGCAACTTCTTGAGCTTTTCAATGTGCCTACTTGCAGCCATTAAATTCTCCAGAGTAACAATGACTGTGTGACCTTGGTTTGAGGTCTGAAGGAGTTGACAGTACTGGTTCTGGAGGTCGGTTGTAAAAATAGACTTTTTTCAGGCACTCTTATCGATCTGCACAGAAGACATAAGAATAATGATTAGTGGAGCAACTCGGAAGTAAAATATACGAGAACAGAAATATAGATATAACAGAAGGAAGGGACCTCACCCTTAATCCCGGTACTTCGGGGGAACGTCGAGATGTGGTTTTGGAAGTCCTCGAGCTCTCATCCTCCTCCCATGAAAAAATATCACTTCTTCCAAGTCTTATTGGAAGTGGGTACTGAGGAAAGGAGTCTAAACCCCTTATCAAATGACATATAGAAGAGGCATTCCGACCTCATGTATTTCAGATCCATATTACTACGGATCAAATCAAGGGTCACCTCGACATTGTTCTGGTGC
Organism: Nyssa sinensis; assembly: GCA_008638375.1. NCBI lineage: Eukaryota > Viridiplantae > Streptophyta > Magnoliopsida > Cornales > Nyssaceae > Nyssa > Nyssa sinensis. The sequence goes on along the minus strand of VIRR01000501.1, from coordinate 25,920 downwards.
CCTAACACTATAAACCCTAACAGGTGCCTCCAACTATTAAGACTAAGGTATGGAGGGCAAATGTTAAATCAACAAAAAAACTGCTTAACTAGGTCAGAAAGAGAGAGTCTCAATCCCTTCTCGAACCAAGCGAGATATACAAAAATTTTGCCCTCTTTGACATCATATGGGCGATCTAGAGCGCTCAGTACTCTGCAAGTAATATTTGGGGAGAAATAGTATTTTTTCCTCAGGTCATCTATCATGTCCTGAGTAACAACACTCTGACCTTCCTCCTTATGGGAAGACCTTCCAGAGGCTTCCCCCCTCCTATTTATAGGCTCTGCAAAAGCTTCTACAATCCTAACCTCTGAACTAGAGGAGGACGTCCCTAACCTATCTCCGGCAGCACCGGAAGAATGATTGCTTACGATTCGAGTGTGTGGCAATATAGAAGACTTCAAGAAGCTGCCGGAGCCACTACCGGTACTAGAAGATGAAGAAGAAGCCGACATTTCCAAGGAACAAAAGAGGGGAGGAAGGAATTTTCAATAGAATAAGAATGATACAGTAAAAGAAAGACCGAAATCGAACCTGAAATCAAACAGGAGATAGGAACTTCGGACAACGTACATTCCTCAAGGTTCACTGATCGCTCTGGTTCAGTAACGGCAGTATTTCACTCTCTTTCGAAGGAAATGAAAATGGTGAAGAAAAGGGGCGTACTAAGCTTCTCCCCCTATTTATATGTTTTCAAGAATATGGGCCCACCAGGCCGAACCGCCATGGCGGTTGAAGGCAATGATAGCCTCACAAGCCCAAACGACAAGCTGCGCAATAAATGATCCATCAACGTCATCTCAGAAAATGAAAAGACAAGGCTCGTGACTTTTCGGGAGCTCGTAGCCCTAGTTAGGCTTTGAGCTCAAACTAAGGCTCGGGGGGGGGGGGGAGGAGTAGCTGATAAATCACAAAGTGATAGACCAGTCTCCATGAGACACGTGTGACTACAGACCAGCTGAAGCTCGGCCATCCAGAATAGGCTTTGGCACTGATAACTGGTTAAACAGTGCATATTTATTGTGTTAACCGTAGATATTCTTGCACTTTTATTATTTTAATTTCTTCAATCTATATGCATTTGCTAGTTAATTCTTATTTTATCTTTTTGCAGAGAAAGCTTGATAAAGTTGATGATTTAGTGGTGAATTTGGAGCAAAAGGAAAATATTGGGCTTCGAAGTGCGAAAAGAAGTGGAAAACAAGGGATTTTGGGTTAGAAGAGAGGCTTGATCCATATATAGGTGGACTAGGGCCTATTTTAGCATTATAGGCTCTATTTTGGAACACTTTAGACTCCCTTTTTGGGCCCCTAATGTCTAATTACGGGATTTTATGTTATTCTCCTAAATTATTATTTTGTAAGGGTATTTTTGGAAAAAGGGGGATATTATTGTAACCGAGGGTTTTGGAAAAGAGAAGAGGCCGTCTTGGAGATCTGGGGAGGAAGAGAAGAAGGAAGAAAGAGAACTCTAAAGAAGAAGATGAAGAACTCCATGGCTATGGTGTTCTCTTCCACTATCATGGGCTAAGTTCTCCCATTCCTAGGGTTTAGATGAAACCCTAGTCAAGTAATATTGCTTCTTTGTATTTTATTTTTGGGTTAATTATTTTGGATGTTGATTGTATAACGTTGGGATTTTATTAAAGCAATGATCGTATTATTCAGTTTCACATAATCAATTTCTGTGATTTTGTTTATGTGGTTATACAATAGTAATATGTGTACATACATCAAAACCGTAGGACGAGTCATAACTCAGGGAAAACAAATTGTGACTATGACCTTAGAATTAGCGTAGACAATTTGTGTTGACCAAAGATGATTCGTGCTTAGGGTTTTGGTGCGTGATTTTCTTGATGATTGTATTGAGGCTTGTAGCCAAAATACGTCTTTTACATCCAAATTGAATGACCCAAGAATTGATACAATTGAAGCTAGTTACAAGATTAGTGGTGGATTCAACACCCTAGGAATCCTCTTTTAATTCGATTCATCATTAATTCAGCTGAATATTTATTTTAATTACAGTTTTCATTTAATTTTAGGAAAAAAAATCAACAACAATCAATCTTTGTTAATTTCAATTAAAATTAATCTCAACTTTAGTTTTTAAACAATTAACAGTCTCTGTGGGTTCGACCCTTACTTCTCTACTATACTAGTAGTTTAGTTTGGTAATTTGATTGATTTCCACGACAGATCAATTTTTGGCGCCGTTGCCGGGGACTGTTAAATTGTTAAAAAATTTAGTAGTTGATTTTTATTTTAATTCTTTATTTTTTTTATTTTTTTTTATTTTATTTTTTTTATTTTTTGCTATTATTCTTTTTCTTTGTCTTTGGTGTGCAGCAATTATAAAAAGCTAAAGAGAAGCGGAGTTGTTTGAAGCAAACGCGGGTCGATAAAAAAAAAAAGAAGAAAAATTCTACCTGCTTTGCAATCTATCACGGTGAAATCTTTCCCTGCTTTTTGCATTTTATTTTTGCTACAGTTGGTATATTTGATTGGGTAGGTTTATTTGTTTTATGTTTGGTCGCCGTTCGTGCAACCCAGACTTAGAAAAACTAGACCTTGAGCTAGAAAGAACTTTGAGAGCTTTTCGTGGTTTGTCTATTAAATCTGAAGTTTTAGGAAATCTTATTTCTATAGACATGGCTGATAATGGTGGACAACAACAACCACAGCCTCTTAAGGCTCATTTTGTTCCTACAACATATACCAACCCTTCATGTATTCAAATGCCTACTGTAACTGGGCATTATGAAATTAGACCGCAAACCATTCAGATGTTACCATCTTTTTATGGGAAATCAAATGAGGACCCATACCAACATCTGAATGAGTTTTTAGAGCTTTGCACCACTGTCAATGTGCAAAATCTGAGTGAGAATGCTCTTAAGTTAAGGTTGTTTCCTTTTTCATTGAAAGATAGAGCCAAACAATGGCTCGGTTCTTTGCCTACAAATTCCATAACAACTTGGACTCAACTCCAACAAGAGTTTTTAAAAAAATACTTTCCTATAGGCAAAACCAATGATATGAGAAGAGCCATCACAAATTTTACTCAACTCGATGACGAGTCTTTTCATGAAGCTTGGGAGAGATTTTTGGACCTTCATAGGAAGTGTCCCCATCATGATATCATGCGTTGGCAGTTGGTACAGAGTTTTTATGACGGCATCACAGAACAAAACCGTCAAATAATTGACTCTGCTTGTGGAGGGACTTTCCTCAACAAGAATCAGGATGAGGCATGGAATCTTTTTGAGACCCTTAGTGAGAATTCACAGCACCATGCCTCAGCAAGTCGGAGAGCTCCACCCACCACCTTTAGTGTCCCTAAAAGAGGTGGCATTTATGAAGTTGGACAAGCTGTGGATGTCCAAGAGCAAGTTGCGGCATTGTCTAGGAAATTAGACCAAGTTTTGGCTAGGGGACAAGTTTCTACTTCTGCTCCTGCCACTCAAGAGGTGTGTGCTTTATGTTCATGCCCAACTCATTATGTGTCAGATTGTCCCTTAGTCCCGCAATATCCAGAGTTTGTGCAAGAGCAAGTTAATGCTCTTCAAGGTTTTTTCCAACCGGGTAATGATCCATATTCTAACCATTACAACCCGGGATGGAGAAACCATCCAAATTTTTCTTGGAGGCCTCAAGCCTCAAATCCTCCATTCTCACAAAATTCAAGGCCAAACGTGCCTAATTCTTTTCCATCATCGTCCTACCGTCCTCCTCCTCAACAATATCAACAACCACCTCCTCCCCCTAGAAATTCAGCTTTTGAGGACAAAGTGTTGAGTGCTTTGCAAGCTTTAGAGTCAAATCATCAGTCTAACACTCAATTGCTCCATTCACACACTCAGTCCATCTCGAAGCTAGAATCCCAAATGGGACAACTAGCCCAAGCTATGAGTAGAAGAGATGAGGGGCGTTTACCAAGTCAACCGGTGAATAACCCTAAAGGCCAATATGGGGTAGAGACTTCCAACCCCAATGATCAATATCATGAGCAAGCTAAGGCCATAACTACTCTTAGGAGTGGGAGAGTGGTAGATAACAAAGTTGAATATAAAGCGGAGGGTGAATTGATAAGTTCTTCTAAAAAGGATGATGGTGAGAATGCAAATTTGCAAAAAGGGGATTCTTCATCCCCAAGTGATCCTTTGAGTGTTCCTGTGGCATCCTATATGCCCAAGGCCCCTTACCCTTCCTGCTTGGCCGACCTTTCTCCTTTTGGGAAAAAGGGTGCAAATATGGAGGAAATGCTTGAGATTTTTAAGCAAGTTAAGATTAACTTGCCACTTCTTGATGCAGTCAAGCAAATTCCTTCCTATGCCAAATTCTTGAAAGACCTTTGCACTCAAAAGCGAAAAGCTAAAACTCATATGTCAAAGAAGGTCTTTTTAACAGAGCAAGTGAGCTCGATTCTCCAGTACCAAACTACACCTAAGTTCAAAGATCCTGGAGCCCCCACGATTTCTTGTGTTATAGGTGATCACATCATAGATAGGGCGCTCCTTGACTTGGGGGCAAGTGTCAATTTATTGCCATACTCTATTTATAAGCAATTTGGGTTAGGTGAGTTGAAGCCTACGACGGTGTCTTTGCAATTAGCTGACAGATCCGTCAAGATACCTCGTGGGATCATTGAGGATGTTCTAGTGAAAGTAGACAAATTCTACTTCCCAGTTGATTTCTTAGTTTTAGACATGGAGCCTGCTCATGACCCTAAGCGTCAGATTCCCGTCATCTTAGGTCGACCCTTCCTAGCTACTGCTCATGCATGTATTAATTGTCGAACTGGAGTGATGGATATTTCTTTTGGGAATATGACTGTAAGGCTCAATGTCTTCAATGCTTCACAACAACCTCCACATGAGGAGGATTGTTTTTCAGTGGATGTGGTTGATGAGATAGTTAAGGAATCTCTCCCTCCAATCTTGATTGAGGATCCTTTGGAGAGATGTTTGACTTACTTTGATAGTGATGCTTTCGATATTGATGCTTCTATTGAAGAAGTCAATTCATTACTTGATTGTTCTCCTTCTGTAGACTATCCTCCTTGGAAGTCTAGACCGGAACCCCTACCTAATCTTGCGAGCACTCCTGCTCCTCCATCTTTAGAGGTTCCTCCAAAGCTTGAGTTGAAGCCACTCCCGGCTACTCTTAAGTATTCATTGTTAGGATCCGATGACACTCTCCCTATTATCATTGCTTCTAATCTTCCAAGTGAGCAAGAGTGCCGTCTTCTTGAGGTTCTTAGAGAACACAAGGGTGCTATAGGTTGGTCTCTAGCCGATTTAAAAAGGATTGATCCATCTATTTGTATGCACCATATTCATTTAGAGGAGCTTAGAAATGATGCGTATGAGAGTTCCTGTATTTACAAGGCTAGGACTAAGGTGTTCTATGATTCTCACATTAATCGTAAGTCCTTTGAGCCCGGTCAAAAAGTGTGGTTGTTTAACTCTAAGTTACGGTTGTTTCTTGGGAAGTTGCGGTCTAGATGGGATGGTCCATATGAGGTTGTTCAATCTTGGTCTCATGGTACGGTAGAAATTCATAACCCTCGGAGTGGCCAAACTTCAAAGTTAATAGCCAAAGGTTGAAATTGTTTATTGAAGGTGTGGAGGAAGGGAATTTGATTGAGGAGATTGGTCTTGAAGACCCAGTTTATATTGATTAATGTTTTTCTCCTCTTGCTGTGTCTGGCTGAAGACATTAAACTTAGCCCTTCTTTTGGAAGGAAACCCAATTTTATTTTATTTTAGTTTATTTTATTTTATTTTATTTTATTTTATTTTATTTTATTTTATTTTATTTTTGTTGTTTTTAATTGAGTTTTCTTTTTATTGTTTTGTAGGTGTTTAGTATTTAT
>VIRR01000501.1:0-17500 GCA_008638375.1 Nyssa sinensis | reverse complement strand
TGTTGAATTTTGTGGGTAGATTCACTGCAAACCCTCACGAGACTATAACTCGTCCACTAGGGCAACCTAGGGGTTTAAAGCCTTATTGCATATGGTAAATGCAATCGTGTATCCCACGAAAGAGGATTTAGTTAGTTGTATTTTGTCTTTTGTTTCCTTGGCTTTGCTCGAGGACTAGCAAAGTGTAAGTTGGGGGGTGTGATAACTGGTTAAAAAGTGCATATTTATTGTGTTAACCGTAGATATTCTTGCACTTTTATTATTTTAATTTCTTCAATCTATATGTATTTGCTAGTTAATTCTTATTTTATCTTTTTGCAGAGAAAGCTTGATAAAGTTGATGATTTAGTGGTGAATTTGGAGCAAAAGGAAAATATTGGGCTTCGAAGTGCGAAAAGAAGTGAAAAACAAGGGATTTTGGGTTAGAAGAGAGGCTTGATCCATATATAGGTGGACTAGGGCCCATTTTAGCATTATAGGCTCTATTTTGGAACACTTTAGACTCCCTTTTTGGGCCCCTAATGTCTAATTACGGGATTTTATGTTATTCTCCTAAATTATTATTTTGTAAGGGTATTTTTGGAAAAAGGGGGATATTATTGTAACCGAGGGTTTTGGAAAAGAGAGGAGGCCGTCTTGGAGATCTGGGGAGGAAGAGAAGAAGGAAGAAAGAGAACTCTAAAGAAGAAGATGAAGAACTCCATGGCTATGGTGTTCTCTTCCATTATCATGGGCTAAGTTCTCCCATTCCTAGGGTTTAGATGAAACCCTAGTCAAGTAATATTGCTTCTTTGTATTTTATTTTTGGGTTAATTATTTTGGATGTTGATTGTATAACGTTGGGATTTTATTAAAGCAATGATCGTATTATTCAGTTTCACATAATCAATTTCTGTGATTTTGTTTATGTGGTTATACAATAGTAATATGTGTACATACATCAAAACCGTAGGACGAGTCATAACTCAGGGAAAACAAATTGTGACTATGACCTTAGAATTAGCGTAGACAATTTGTGTTGACCAAAGATGATTCGTGCTTAGGGTTTTGGTGCGTGATTTTCTTGATGATTGTATTGAGGCTTGTAGCCAAAATACGTCTTTTACATCCAAATTGAATGACCCAAGAATTGATACAATTGAAGCTAGTTACAAGATTAGTGGTGGATTCAACACCCTAGGAATCCTCTTTTAATTCGATTCATCATTAATTCAGCTGAATATTTATTTTAATTACAGTTTTCATTTAATTTTAGGAAAAAAAATCAACAACAATCAATCTTTGTTAATTTCAATTAAAATTAATCTCAACTTTAGTTTTTAAACAATTAACAGTCTCTGTGGGTTCGACCCTTACTTCTCTACTATACTAGTAGTTTAGTTTGGTAATTTGATTGATTTCCACGACAGATCAGGCACTTAGCCCTCAGAACTTACAGGTCTGAGTACAGGACCTTCAGAGCATCTCTTAGTGTTTAAAACTCATCACCGCCTTAAACATCCTACCGGGCTAAGGATAAGAAAAAAGTCTTCAACAAGGAAACTGCCACTCACGGATATCTCTCAGCGTAGTATCCAACATGGTAACTTCCATTCTCCGATGATCAAATCCCTACTTCTATGGCTCCAAATCCTAATCAACTTAGGAAATCTCTAGCTTATAAATAAAACCCTAAGGTACACTCTTATATTCATGCTCATTCTTTGGTTTACAATTACATTCTTTCAATTCAGTTTTATTGACTTAAGCATCGGAGCGGCTATCGCCAGAGCCTATCCGATGGCCCTCTGATCTTTTACTTTGAGTGTTCTTCAGGCAGCGGAGTTCGGAGCCCCTACCGACCAAAAAGCGCAGCATCAATGCAATAAGAGGAAAAAGGCACTGATATGGAGTTGTTACCTAATGGATCATCTAAAGGCCACTTTTTCAATGTTATTTTCCTTTTTTCTTTTTCTTTTTTTCATTTTATTTTGATGTATATTAATGAAAAATTAATTGGGTATTTACTCATGTAAGTAGATAGTTAGGCAAGTATTTATAGAAGATAGAAATTCACAACTTAATCTTTAGGATTTGATTTAGTTAAATAGAACGATCTTATAGACAGTCTTTTATCCTTAAAACCTTATCAATTAAGCTAATCTCGAGTAGTTCAATGATGATAATTTACGTCTTTAAATATACATCAATTTGTACATGATTTTGACCTATACACATTATGCATGTTTATATGCAATTCACACTATCAAATTATACTTCAAGTATAATAACCATATTAACAATCAACTTCTCCAAAAATTTAAGTTAGAGGGTATAAATTAATTATTTAACTCTCTAATTAATTCATGAAGTGTGGTTAAATTCATCATCTCAAATGAACTAACTTATGTATCAATTGTAATTATTAAAATGACAATGAGATCGAGCTTAGAAGCTATGTGACTGCTTATATTATGTTAACAATAAACTATTTTAACAAATTAAGTTTTAAGAGATAATATAAATTAATTATTTAATAATCTAACATGAAGATGCCACTAAACTAATTAAATATTTGCATTCATATGTTAAAATAAAATTTAAACATTATCCTTATCTCTTTTCTCCTGTTATTATCCCAAAAATAAATGAATAAATGCATCATTTTCCCAACCCATTAGTCATTTATTATGAAATTAATTGATTTGGAATCTCATTATCCATTAATTACTACCACCTGCCTAGATAGTGAGATAGCCAGTGACCAATCGACCTAATTAATATTGGAATCATAGCATTTCTCATTAGTAGTCATTATCCATTAATTACTGCCACATGGCTAGATAGTGAGATAGCCAGTGACCAATCGACCTAATTAATATTGGAATCATAGCATTTCTCATTAGTAGTCATTATCTATTAATTACTGCCACGTGGCTAGATAGTGAGATAGCCAGTGACCAATCGACCTAATTAATATTGGAATCATAGCATTTCTCATTAGTAGTCATTATTCATTAATTACTGCCACCTGCCTAGATAGTGAGATAGTCAGTGACCAATCGACTTAATTAATATTGGAATCATAGCATTTCTCATTAGTAGTCATTATCCATTAATTACTGCCACGTGGCTAGATAGTGAGATAGCTAGTGACTAATCGACCTAATTAATATTGGAATCATATCATTTCTCTTTAGTAGTCATTATCTATTAATTACTGTCACGTGGCTAGATAGTGAGATAGCCAGTGACCAATCGACTTAATTAATATTGGAATCATAGCATTTCTCATTAGTAGTCATTATCCATTAATTATTGCGACCTGCCTAGATAGTGAGATAGCCAGTGACTAATCGACCTAATTAATATTGGAATCATAGAATTTCTCATTAGTAGTCATTATCCATTAATTACTGCCACGTGGCTAGATAGTGAGATAGCCAGTGACCAATCGACCTAATTAATATTGGAATCATAGCATTTCTCATTAGTAGTCATTATCCATTAATTACTGCCACATGGCTAGAAAGTGAGATAGCCAGTGACCAATCGACCTAATTAATATTGGAATCATAGCATTTCTCATTAGTAGTAAATATTATTGGCCTTACTCAAAATAATTACCAATTAACTCATGAGTAATGCTTAAATGGATATAAAACAATATATTTTAATTCTTAAATGATTTAAAAATTAAAAATACATCAGTTTGAATTCATTGATTAAGAGTAGATCAATACAAGGCTTAATTAATTCATTTGTAATTTATTGAATTAATTCTAAATTTTTTCGAATAAAACTTAAGAAATTGTTTTAAATTAGATCAGATTAAATCTATTTTTATCAAGTTATTTAATTTTAAAAAATTCAACTCTATTTTAATATAAATTTATTCAAATTTTAAGTATTTAATTAAAAGATATGTAAATTACTAAGTTTTTAAAAATCACTTATCAAATAATAAAAAATTTAAATTCAATTCATTACATCTGGGCCCAGTTTTAGTTTTTTTCAAACAGGCTAAAATATTTGCTTATTATTTTTATCAAGTGAACTGGATATTAGTGTAATAAGTTAATTTTTAATTATTTATTGTATACATGATAAGAAATAATTAAGAAATTTGATTGACACGTGCTGATATACCATTTGCTCTGAATCACATCTGATCATATACCGTTGCCCAATGAATCCTGTAACTCTAACGACCAGCCGAAAAAGCTCCTATAAAATATGAAAAAGAAGTACATGCAAGCAAGTACAATAATCTCCTGAATCTCCCTTTCACACACTCTCCCTGATGAATCTCTGTGTGACAGATAGGTCGGTGAGTGGATATTATCACGCGCGTGCGCGCACGCACACACACACACACACACATATATATATATATATTATTGGCATGTCTAACATTACCCTATAATTTCTATATTGAGACGCATATCCAGATAAGCCTCCACTCTGTCTCTCGCTCTCTCTCTGAATTTCCATTCCTCCAAAATGAATGATGATAACACAGGCCCTACAGTCTCCGATGACCCCAAAACTCCTCTTCTTCCACTCCACGACGATGGCCCACTCCACAGGTCTGAAAGTTTCAATTCAACCATCAGATCCATTCTCACACCCAAGAATTTTTTCATCCTCTTAGGACCCCTCTTGTGCACCATTATATGCCCGTGTGTAAAGCTCGATGGTCCGGCGACTAGTCAGAATATGCTGGCCGTCCTGGCATGGGTGTTCGCATGGTGGCTCACGGAGGCTGTGCCGTTGCCTATAACCTCCATGTCGCCGCTGTTTCTCTTTCCTCTCTTTGGTATTGCTTCTGCCGATGACGTTGCTCAGTCTTACATGGACGATGCGATCGCGCTTGTCCTCGGAAGCTTCATACTTGCTCTTGCTATCGAGCATTATAACATCCACAGGAGGTTGGCTTTGAATGTAAGTGCCAATATACTATATATATATATATATATATATTTCTATTTTATCTTCTTTTTATATATAAATTCATTCAATTTGCATAGATTTTCAAAAATTTATGGACTTTGAGATAAATTTGAACTTTTCAGAATACTGCCCATTTAATTGGGAGCTCTCATTGGTTTTCTTTCTTTTTTTCCTTCCCTTCTTAATTTTTTTTTTCAATTCTTACAAACACCATTTTTTTGTTAGCATCCATTGATCCTCTTCTTATTGATATTAATCATGTTAAAAGAGAGGCTAATCTGGTTGCTCATGAGCTTTCGAAACATTGTTCTAGCGAAAAGTCTTTTGTAATGTGATTGGAGCATCCCCTCTTGATTGGATCATTTCTTAGGGAATGATTTGATTATTATGTGATTTTTTATGATTCTTTTAAATAAATTTTTTTCTGTTGGTCAAAAAAATTTGAATTTCTTATATAAAAAAATGGGTAAAAAGATTTTTAGTTGTTTTTTTTTTTTTTTGGTACATGCTTATTTACATTATTGTGAAACTTTAATTCTTGCAACAGATAACTAATGTAACAAACAATGACTATTATATATAATATAATTTAAAATATAATCACTTAAGCTTTTGAATTAAATTGGACTAAAATCGTCTCTATTGACTCTATATTAATTTTCACTTAAACAATGCAGATTATTTATAATTTTTGCTAAACTAATTATTTATTTTTTGTTTTGTTGAATTAATTCCCAACTTTAGTGTCATGACAAGATGTGTTTTGGAAGGCCCAAATTGGATTCTTTTCAATTTGATCATACAAGTCCCTTTGAACCATTGGTTTTGTCACTACCTGGTGAGATTCTCATTCAAGTTCCTATATTGCAGGTTTCTAGAACACCAAACAAGAAGGAGAGAGAATGGGGAGCGCTCTAATGCGTACGTGAATCCTACGCCATCTTGTTCGCAACAGGTCCCGCTGTCCTCTGATTTTTCCCTCATTGAAACCCTAATTGTCTCCCAACCAAGTTCAATATTCATCCAAAGGGTCCTCAAAACCAGTCGAATCAACAGAAGCCGGCTGCGCCGCCGCCACAACAACAACAGTGGGTGGCCATGCAGTATCCGGCGACGGCGATGGTAATACAACACCAAATGCTGCCGCCGCCGCATAATTCGTCGCATAATCCGCCACACTATATGCCATATCACCACCATCACCTCTACCATTAATATCAACAACAAGAATCCATTTACTGGGTTCAGTAATGGCGGCAGAGATTTTCGGTTGGAGACTCTAAACCCAAGCTCGGAAGCCCTGAGGCAAGGGTAGAACCAGGGTAGTGGTCCAGCGGCTCCGGCTAGGAAAAAACCAGATAGGTCGGAGTTTTTGGACAATGGATTGGATCTGGAGCTCAGTTCTGGGATTACTTTCTGGAGAATTGATGCGGGTTTGGAAAATCTTGGAAATACTTGTTTTCTCAATTCAGTTGTACAACGTCTCACATATACAGAGCCTTCAGCAACATATTGACAAAAGTGGGAAGCATCAAACTTCTTGGATCTCTATTTCCTGTTGATATTTTCTTCCTAGATTTTTTTCTTAAAATGTCTAGTGCTTTGGACATGATGCTTGAGGATCTGATGAAGAACAATAAGAAATTTGGACACAGAGGCGGTGACTTCAGAGGCCGAGGTCAAGCCTCTAGACCCGGACCCACTTACTACTTCTCGAGCCGTAGAGTGTTCCAAAAATCAGCTCTGTTTCGATATCAAGGATTGGTCCTGGTTTTTTATGGGCCCATTTTCACCTCGTGAGGATCCGATTACAGGGACGCAAACTCATGTTTGTGACTTGAAACCTGTTGTGGCCAGTTGGGTCATGTACTGGTTCTTTCCTGGTGATCTGCATGTGTATGCTTATGATCTAATCACGAAGAAGTGGTCTTCGGGGCAGCTTGCAGACAACTATCTCAATTGTTCTTGGCAATAATATTCTTCCACAGTTCTGAATACCTCCTAGCAATCGTCTTTCATGGAACATTAGTGGATAAGCAACTTTGGCCTTGCAATAGTTATAATTGGGGAAATCATACAGAAGATGGCAATAATAACAGCTGGTCAGGCCTTCACTCATCTTATTAAGATTAATCATGACAAGCATCAGCATAAATAGAGGTGTTGGTTTGGGGAAAACAACTCTCTATATAGCAACAGAGGATGACTCTCTAATTTCACATTCTTTCGTTCCTCTCCCCGTGGATGAATTCATTGCGAGATTGGATGATCTTTCTATGGACTATCACTCTCAGTATAGCTCTTCGTTCAGACCCTCGCTTGAGAATTTGCTCAAGTGTTTGGAGAGATACTTGTATGTTAACAAAGAGTTTCAGAAGAACCAATGTGCAGAATCAACCAGAGGCACGGGCTCTTTATCTTCATTCAGTTCTGACATAACGTTCAGCCTTCCTAGAGGTTATCATAATAAAGAAGCAATGAATCTGATCAACCACATATTACGACTTCACAATCACTGTTGGTGGAGTAATTTTTGATTTTCTTCTTACAGTTTTGAGCAATAATAATGAAGATTGATCTCTTCCCCCATCTTCGACGAATTCTGTACAGTTCTTGGTTTGTCGCCCAATCTCCCCCAGCTGCTCAGTTGCTGTGTTGCCACGAAATCAGGTGGTGAAAAATTCAAGCAAGGATCTTTTACCGTCGCATGCGGCGGCTCACAAGAGGACGTGTATGTGTTCGCCAACTACGCATCCTAGTTCGTTTCAGTGTGGTCTGCATAAAAACTTAAATAATCAGATAGTGTCGTCCCTGTCGAACCGATCAAATGCTCGGAGGTCTGCCATGATGAACTCACTGGGGCGTATTGGAACAATACTACATATATAAAGATGATTTTGATTAGATCAATTCGTATGAACCGATGGCCCTCGTCGACGTTGCTCGTGCACCTGCATTATTCTTCAGCCACAACTATTCAAGCCGAGCGAACAATCAGAGAAGGCCCAAGGAACGACTGGACAAGAGATGAAATCAAGTCCATTTATGACTCTCCTGTCCTCGATCTCCTCTTCCAAGGAGCTCAGGTTCATAGGCATGCTCACAACTTTATAGAATTGCAGCAATGTACTCTTCTTTCTATTAAGAGGGGTGGATGCAGTGAGGATTACTCATATTGCCCTCAATCCTCCAGGTACAGTACTGGACTGAATGCCCAAAAGCTTATGAATAAGGAAGCGGTTCCGTAGGCAGCACGAAAGAAAAACCCACCTCTCTCTCTCTCTCTCTCTCTCTCTATAAGCGGCGATCTCCGGCTAGAATCCTTATAAATGCTGTGTATATTTTGGTGAAGAGAGGTGGTGGTGGATTGGATGGGATATTTTGGTGAAGAGAGAGAGAGAGAGAGAGAGAGAGAGAGAGAGAGAGAGAGGTGGGTTTTTCTTTCGTGCTGCCTGCTGAACAGCTTCCTTGTTCATAAGCTTTTGGGCTTTCAGTCCAGTATTGTACCTGGAGGATTGAGGGCAATATGAGCAATCCTTACTGCATTCACCCGTCTTAATAGAAAGAAGAGTACACTGCTGCACTTCTATAAAGTTGTGAGCATGCCTATGAACTTGAGCTCCGTGGAAGAGGAGATCGAGGACAGGAAAGTCGTAAATGGACTTGATTTCATCTCTTGTCCAATCGTTCCTTGGGCCTTCTCTGATTGTTCGCTCGGCTTGTCCAGTCGTTCCTTAATTAGGATTTGATTTAATTAAATAGAGCAATTTTATAGACAGTCTTTTATCCTTAAAATCTTACCAGTTAAGTTTATCTCGAGTAGTTAAATGATGATAATTCACATCTTTAAATATATATCAATTTGTACATGATTTTCACCTATACACATTATGCATGTTTATATGCAATTCACACTATCAAATGATACTTAAAGTATAATAACCATATTAACAATCAACTTCACAAAAAATTTAAGTTAGAGGGTATAAATTACTTATTTAACTCTAATCAATTCATGAAGTGTAGACAAATTCATCATCTCAAATGAAGTAACTTATGTATCAATTATAATTATTAGAATGACAATGAAGCTCAGCCTAGAAGCCATGTCATTGCTCATATTATGTTAACAATCAACTATTTTAACAAATTAAGTTTTAAGAGATAATATAAATTAATTATTTAATAATCTAACAAGAAGATGCCACTAAACTAATTAAATATTTGCATTCATATGTTAAAAGAAAATTTAAACATTATCCATATCTCTTTTCCCTTGTTATTATCCCAAAAATAAATGATTTTTCCCAACCCATTAGTCATTTATAATGAAATTAATTGTTTTGGAATCTCATTATCCATTAATTACTGCCACGTGCCTAGCTAGTGAGATAGCCAGTGACCAAGTGACCTAATTAATATTGGAATCATAACTGATATACCATAAAAAGACAGGCCAATCAACACTTGACACGTATGACCACAGTCCGATTTATGTTCAGCTAGCATGATTCTCGTTCAGCCTATGACATCCAGATCATCACATAAGGTCGGAAGTGACCAAACAAATATATCCACAACTGATCACAGGGTCCAGACCAGAGCTTCAGATCTTGTCACCGCCTTAGCGGATTCCGAGCAGAGAATAGGGAAACAGTCTCCAACACGGAAACTACCATTTATGATTATCTCCGCCTTAGCGGATTCCGGGCAGAGGATAAGGAAGTAGTCTCCAATACGGAAACTACCATTTATGATTATCTCCATCGGCGACTTAATGCCCACAAGGTAACTGCAATCTCCGATGATCATATCCCTATATTCATGGCGTCGAATCCTAATCAACTGAGGAAAGCTTCGGCCTATATATTAAACCCTAGAGGTACGCTATCGAATTCATGCTCATTCTTTGACTTTCAATACAGTCTTTCAATTCCCTTACTCACTTAAGCATCGGAGCGGCTACCGCCGGAGCCAATCCGGTGGTCCTCTGATCATCTTTCTGAGTGTTCTACAGGTCACGGAGCCCTTACGTGTTGCGAGTCAAAAAGTGCAGCATCAATAACATTTCTCACTAGTAACATATATTACTGTCCTTACTCAAAATAATTATATATTAACCCATGAATAATGTTACAATAAACTTGAATGCATATAAATAATATATTTTAACTCTTAAATAATTTAAGAATTAGAGATATATGCATCTGAATTCATTGATTGAGAGTAGATCCCTATCAGACTTATCAAATATTAAAAAATTTAAAATTAATTCATTTGTAATTTATTAAATTAATTTTAAAGATTTTCAAATAAAACTTAAGAGATTGTTTTAAGTTTTTTTTTTTTTAAATTAGATCAGATCAAATTAACTTTCTCTAAGTTATTTGATTTTAAAAAACTCAATTTCATTTAAATTTAAATTTATTCAAATTTTAAGTATTTAATTAGAAGATATGTAAATTACCAAGTTATTAAAAAATCATTTACCAAATAATAAAAAATTTAAATTCAATTCACTACTTCTACGCCAGTTTTAGTTTTTTTCAAATAGGCTAAAATATTTGCTTATTATTTTTATCAAGTAAACTGGATATTAGTGTAATAAATTAATTTTTACTTATTTATTGTATAATTATTAAGAAATTTAATTGACACGTGCTGATATACCATTTGCTCTGAATCACATCTGATCATATACCATTGCCCAATGAATCGTGTAACTCTTAACGACCAACCGAAAAGATCCCATAAAATATGAAAAACACGTGCAAAGCAAGTACAATAATTTACCCACTCCACAGGTCTGAAAGTTTCAATTCAACCATCAGATCCTTTCTCACACCCAAGAATTTTTTCATCCTCTTAGGACCCCTCTTCTGCGCCATTATATGCCTCTGTGTAAAGCTCGATGGTCCGGCGACTAGCCGGAATATGTTGGCCGTCCTGGCATGGGTGTTCACGTGGTGGATCACGGAGGCTGTGCCAATGCCTATAACCTCCATGTCGCCGCTGTTTCTCTTTCCGCTCTTTGGTATTGCTTTTGCCGATGATGTTGCTCAGTCTTACATGGACGATGTGATCGCGCTTGTCCTCGGAAGCTTCATACTTGCTCTTGCTGTCGAGCATTATAACATACACAGGAGGTTGGCTTTGAATGTTAGTGCTAATATGCTATATATATATATGTATATATATATCTATGTATGTATGTTTCTATTTTATCTTCTTTTTATATATAAATTCATTCAATTTGCATAGATTTTCAATAAATTTATGGACTTCGAGATAAATTTGAACTTTTCAGAATACTGCCCATTTAATTAGGAGCTCTCATTGGTTTCTTTCTTTATTTTTTTCCTTCCCTTCTTAATTTTTTTTTTCAATTCTTACAAACACCATTTTTGTGTTAGCATCCATCGATCCTCTTCTTATTGATATTAATCATGTTAAAAGAGATGCTAATCTGGTTTGCTCATGAGCTTAGAAACATCGTTCTAGCGAAGAGTCTTTTGTAATGCGAATGGAGCATCCCCTCTTGATGGGATCATTTCTTACGGAATGATTTGATTATTATGTGATTTTTTATGATTTTTTTTAAATAATTTTTTTTCTGTAGGTTAAAAAAAATATGAATTTCTTATATAAAAAAATGGGGTAAAAAGATTTTTAGTTGATTTTTTTTTTTGTTACATGCTTAGTGATATACCATAAACCGACATACCAATCATGTTGAGACATGTATGCTTACAGATCTGATAATACTCGATCATCCAGAGCAGGCGAAGCCCTTCAGAGCACCACTTATGCACTTATCCTCCAGAACCCATTGAAAAAAATATGAGGTTGAGTAGCTCATAAAGAAAGGACGTCTTCGAGAATTCGTTAAGCAGGACGGGAGGCAGAACCTCCACGAGGACAAGCATCAACGCACGACAGGACCAGAGGCCCAAGCAGAGACAGGAGCAGAGGGAAGGAAGGAATGAGCCTCAAAGGGTGTAAAAACCGCCACTAATACATTTGTGGCGTTTTTGCGGCGGTTTATCTTTTGACGCCAATGCCTCCGTCGTAATTTTGTTGCAGCACTTCAAGAACCGCCGCAAAGTATTTGTGGCGTTTTTAGTGGCGAATTGATTTGTCGATAAAACAAAAAGTGTCGTTTGACAAATATGGGTATAAATGACGCATTTAGTGGCGTTTGTCTAGCTGTCATTAATTGAGTGGCACTTTCACAACCGCCGCTAATAGACAACAATTTGTGGCCATTGTATAAACGCCACTAAATCCTTTTTTCTTTGTGGCATTTAATAAACGCCACACTTTTGAAAGTGTTTGTGACCATTGTACAATCGCTGCAAAAACATTTGTGGCATTTGTCGTTTCTGACAATTGTTTTTTCCGCCGCTAAAAGCATTTAATTTTGTGACAATTCTTTAAACGCCGCAAACAATCTTGTGGCGTTATCTTTTGTCATAATTTTTATATGAAGAAAAAAATCTGCCGCTAATATACTCCTAATCAATTATCACTTTTAAAAATAATTTTAACATATTCCTGCAAAAATTTAAATACATTCACTAATTAAGTGCACTAAACACTCAATACATCAATCCACACATAAAATGTCTTATACCAAAAATCATCCATTCATATAAAACCAAATTAAAATCTTACTTGACATCACCAACTCAAATCCAAATTAATATCCATACAAATAAAATTCAAGATAGATAATCTCCCAATATCTAAGTAAGATTGTCATCAAATAAAATAATCATCAACAACCAAATAACCAGGAAAAAAAATTTCTAAAGAAAAGTCTCAAACAAGTAAAAAGCGTGCTAATTAGAATGAACTCCAACTCCAAACAGCATTAACAATAGCCCACCATAAAAAACAATAATCCAATGAGAAGCCTAACATCAAAGACAATAGTCTGTCATTTACTCATTCTCATTAACCTGAAAAAATGTAAAATAAATAAATAAATTAGTTTATAAAAGCTAATATTTAGTTACAAAATCATGATATTAGAAAAAATAACACATACCACATCACAAATTTGCCATGCAATATTTTCTCCAATAGCCTCTTGAAGCATGTCAACACTATTAAGGGGCCTTATCAAAGGATAGCGGGGCTTTGCGACCTCTTTAATATTTACTTCACAAAAGTATGGTCCAAGTGCCACCCCTTCTACTTTTCTTGATGGGTCCAAACTAACAATGGATCCCTTCACAACAACTACTTTGGGTATTTGGAAGCTAAGAAGATGAACTTTCATTCCCACCTACAATTATCATTATTACATTTTTTAAAAGTAAACCTGTCACGCCCCGAATTTCTACAAACCCGAGGCGCGACTGACGAGACAGAAAGTAAAATAAATAAAAGGACAAAAATAATTAAATCCACTAAACATGCGTCCGTTTTCATCCATACATAAAATAAGATACAATATATCGTTCATCGGTCATTCGGGCTTAAGCCCTTACATAACAAAATACAAGTCTCATGGATCACAAATATATCACGGGCTTCACCCTATCAGGGCATTACAGAGTCTCAAGTAGCTGGAGGATCCTTATCTGAAAAATGTTGCCCACGAATGGGTCAGCTCAACTGCTGGTATGATGAGATACTAATGCCAGAAATAAAGCTAAGGCGTGGCATGTGCAAAGTGTACATTTATTTCTAAATGACATTCAAGCATCGCAGTAATATATATGAATGGTATGCATGACACACCCATGCACAACTCTATGCCACACCCATGTCTCATTTACGGGTACTCCCCGATGGCTCGAAGTACCAATGCAATGGCCAATTTTGAGTTTTTCACCACAGGATCTACACCCTCATAATGCAAAGCACCATGTGCTTACCCACGCCATGTTCTCAAAGGATTCATCATATGCCAATATGCCAATTGCAATCTCAATGAAACATGGTTTCCACAATATAGCATGCTCGAAACAATAATACATAAATTCCCAGCTGATTCCACATGCAAGTATATCTCATATAATCAACTTAAAACACATGTCATGATTCACATTCATCATTCACTAAATTTCCATAAGGTACAAGTAAACATATAAGCATATGTGCAACCAACTCTAAATCATCAAGTAAACACCTTCCACATAAGCACATAAGTCATTCCAGTCATTCACAAAATATTCCTAACTTAACTTCATTTCTAACATTAGCAAAACACCATACCTGATGGGTCAGTCACAACCCAAGAAGAACGTGCACGATATGTAACTGAACTGATCAATGCAGATGCAAGAGATCAGATCTCTCTCTCCTGTCTTGTAATTGTCCCTAAAACATAAATTCCAACTCAGTCTATTTTCATTTGAATTTATGCTATTCATCAAATTTTATGTCTTTAAATTTATAGGTTTCTATTCTGCTAAATTAAACTCTACCATTGGTTCTAGGACGTTGAAGAAAATAAGTTTAGGTTCTCGTAGAACTCAATTCGGACACCGGGGTTCAAAAGGGCAAAACAGTCATTTTGCACTTACACGTGTCCTTACATTTTGTGACCTCTTTTCACAAATCGGACTCCACGGTTGAGTCCGGAATGTTCGAGATAATAAAATTTCACTATTTGTTTACCTAATTCAGAGTTTGTCTGACAGTGTTTCAAGTTAGGGGCATTTTGGTAATTTTAAGGGTTACTACGGGTCTTTTATTTTTCGGGATCCCGTCTCGTAAAACGGACCTCACCATTGGTCTCGGAATGGTCGAGATAGTCAAAATACACTAATGACTTGTCCCATTTGGATTCCGTGATGTTTTTGAATATTTAATAATTAAATTAATTAATTAAATAATTAATTAATTAATTTAATTAATATTTTATTAATAATTTAATCAGGTGGGTCAAAGTGTAATTTCTAACAGTTGGGGGGTAAATTTGTAATTTCCGAAAGTTCAGGGTTAAGGTTCAAATTCAAAAGGTTCAAATTCCACTTTAATTAAAACAATGGGCTGACACGTGGCAGGGCGACCCGCGCCCGCCCGAACTGGACCCGGACCCGACCCGGTCACCCCACCTTCTTCCCCGATTTTTCGGTAGGGCAACAGTGGGTTTCCGGCGCCTTCTCCGGCGCTGGCGACCGGTTTCCGATGACTTTTCCCCATTTTTAAGATGCCATTCTCTCCCCCTTTTCACGTAGATCACATCCCCAACCCCCATTTCCCTCAAAGCCTTTTTAATCTTCACGAAATAGAGGGTCAAAACCCTCGGTCAACTCTCCGGCCACCCATTTTTCCCTTCACTTTCTCCCACTGTTTTGAACCCAAATCACTCCCATTCACTTTCTGCACCTCACCCCATGTTTTTCCCCCCTTTTAAACCAAGGTTTACACATAAAATGTCGAACCAACACCTCCATGACCGTGACCTGCAACCTGATATTTCTACCTCATTTCTACCTCGTTTTCATTCATTCTTTCTACGAATTTTTACATTTTTCATGCACTATCAGCCCTTTAACTCAAATACACTTAACAAGCTTTCTAAAAATTAAAAACAGTAACAAAGAATGCTTACCTTTTTCTGGGTTTCTCCTTGTTTCAACTTCCCCCCCTCTTCTTCCCTCCTCTTGGTTCACCCCCAGAGTTTCTCTCAACGCCCACGCCCTCTTCTGCACAGCTTCTCTCGTTTTGATTTCCTCTCCAATCGATGTGTACATACACACATACATATCAAGCATATTACCTCTCTCTCTTCTCTCTCTCTCTCCTCTCTTTCCTCATCATTTCATATATATATATATATATATATATCTCATCTCATGATTTCTACTTTTCTTTTGTTTTCCACTATGCATTATATACATATATATATATACACATATATATACAAGACACACACACACACCAACCGACACACTCACACACATCACAGGAAACCCACGCATGGGGAACACAGGGGAGGCCGGAAGAGAGAGAGAGAACAGAGAGAGACAGGGAAGGGAGACAGACAGAGAGAGAGAGCCAGCAGCAAGAGCGCACGCACACAGGGAAGAGGCCCCACGGAATAAGAAAAATATAGAGATAATAGAGATCACTCATACATATCCCATTCACACATTAATATTTATCTTCTTTAATAATAATAATAATAAAAAATTTCATTTCAAAAAAAAAAATAATAATAATAATAATAATAAAAAAATAAATAAAAAATTCAGGTCCTTACAAAACCTAACTATTTAAGATTTTAGTTATTATATTATATAGACCTAGCAAAAAAAGCATATGTATAGAGTATTGGATTATAAGAGAATGTTGTAATTATTAAATGAAAGACTTACCCTTAGATATTATTGTTGTGATGAGGTTGCTTCTTTATTTTTTTTGCTGGAGGTTCCTGCATTAGATATTCGAATTGAATGATATAAGTCACTAATTACTAATATAATCACCAAAAAGAAAACATATCTAACCTCATGAGGCGAAGAAGGTGGTGTTTGTGAGGGAGATGACAACTGATCATTTGAGTTTGCACCCGCCGATAGATGTGGTTGGTGAGCACTTGATGCATCCAGAACCTATTTTAAATTAGATAATTATATTGTCTATTGATTTTTTTAAATGAAGATCAATATAATCTTAAATTTATAAACCTTTAAATTTATCATACCTGTCCAGTACTCGAACCAATAAAGGGTGCACCATTCATTGGAAATCCTATTTTTTGCATATGAACTCGCATTATCTCAACTGTTGCGAATAATAATTCACATTTGTTCTTCCATTCGTTGATCTCACCCTGCATCTTATCAAACTTTTCTTTCGTATGCTCCGATTCTCTCCTATTCTCTTCATCCCGTTTGCGAGCAAATAAAGCAGATGGGGTGGGACCTAAGCCATAAGTCCTCACACGACCATGCCTTTCTTGTCCCATGACATTGGAGAAAACCTCCTCACGAAAATCTAATGATTGTGAAGATTCTGGTACCTGTGAAAGTGAAAGTTGTTCTTTGAACTTTTCCTACAAAATTTTCATAGTTAGTGAATATAGTAAATAATAAACATCATTTTCATACAAATATGACATTTCTCTATCTACATAATATGTATTAAACATACAATTGTATCAGTTGATGCCTGGTCAACTATTTGACCATTTTTCTTGGTATGTGTTTGAATAAACATAGTAACTCGATCTGGTTCCTTCCCAGTAGCTTTCTTCAACTACATAAAAAGATAGTGTAACATGTGTATTAAATTAAATATGTATAAGTATACAATATAATGACTTAAAATTTTCTTATAACTTAATATTTTATTTTACCTTATCCCAAACACGGGAATGGACCATTCTTCCAGTTGAGTGGCTCATCTTCTGCTTAGCACGATTAGCTTTATTGATTTCGCTACGTTCCTATAATAAATTATAGATTTTCAAGAAAATTTGTTAATAAATTGTATAAGATAGATAGATAAAAAAATTACAGACACTAGTATTTATAAGTTTCATACTCTTGCAGATTGAGAACCCCAATGTTGGACTAGATATTCCCACTGATTTTCATTACCCTAT